>VZRL01000176.1:8502-125493 GCA_013397895.1 Origma solitaria
CTGGGAAGAGGCGCTGGTAGACGAGGAGGAGGAGGAGAAGGAGCTGCCGCTCGTGGAAAAGTTTCCAAAACTCCCGCCGGCCGTGTGCATGAGGTCTCCTCGCATCAATCCATGGTCGCCGGGCCCGGGGCCCTCCAGCCCTCGGGAGCTGAAGCCGGCGGGGCCGCGGTACGAAGCAGGCGCCCGGCGGCCTTCCCGTGTCCGCCACCCGCTGCTCCGGGCTCGGCGAGGCGGCGGCGAAGGCGCCCGGAGAGGTGCCGACAGTCAGTGCAAACAGGGGCTCGGACGACAGTGGATCCGGAGTGTGCTCGGGGAATCGCAGGCTGTGCAGAGAGAGCTCATGGTGCTGTCCTGCTCTTCATGCAGTTCCGTCTTCTTTTTTTCCCCCACAAAATAAATGCCCAGCTGCTGCTGCCTCCTCGAGAGCTTTTAACTCTCCGCTCGCAGCATCTCTGCACATGCCAGCCGCTCCGATCCCGTTCACAGTCCCGGCTCTGCTCACTGCCTCTCGGTACGGATCACGCTTTCGGGCGGCGCGGAGAAAAAACGTCTTTCCCCGCTAGCAAGACGAGAGCACGGGGAAAGGAGAAGAGGCAGCCTTCGCGGTCTCTTTCTCTCTGGGCGACTGATGCTTCTGTTGTCAACAAGCTCTGCGAGCTGCTCTGTGGATCCGTCTGTGGATCTTTTTTTCTTTGCAAGGCTTTAAATACAAAAGTGCCCTCCGAGCAGCAGCAACGTGCTCTGATTAGGCTTCATTATGCATGCATGGAAAAGCAAACAAACAAAAAAAATTAGCAACGCTTCTTCTTTTACACATCCCCCCCAGCCTGCGCTCTCTCGCTCTCTTTCTCCCTTTCTCCACTTTTTTCTCCTTTCGCTCGGCCCCCTTTCCCTGCCTCGCCACTTGCCATTGGCCCAGCCTGCTGTTGAAACCTTTTTTTTTTTTTTTTTTCCCTCCTTCTCTTTACGATGTGCTGGAGGGAGGGAAGGAGAGAGGGGGGCTGGAGGGCAGCTCACATTCAAAGCTTGAAAGGAAAGGCTTAAGGAGAGTGACAGCCCCCCGAGGAGCCCCTCCTCCCGTTAAGGCGGCGCAGCGGCCGGGCGAGAGGCACTCAGCGGCGGCGGCGCGGACCGGCGCTGCGGGACCGGCCGGGCGGTGGCGGAGCCGGGCGGTGGCGGCNCCGCGCCGGGGGCGGAGAAGGCTCTCCGCGCTGGTATTGCAAGCGTGTTGCTCTGACACTGGTCCTGTTCCTTTCAACAAGGGGGGCGGGAAACCAAGTTCTCTAGACCGGGTGTACCCAAAATTCCCACTGATTCAAGCGAGGGCAGAGCCGCTACCAGAAAGGTAGCGAGGATCAGGCTCAAAACGGGACGGACTTTGTTCTTACTGAAGTAGAGAGAGAGGTCCTGGTTTCAGTGTGCTAGTACTCTCCGGGAGAGCAAAGCTAACTCTACTAGTGGTGTACTGCGACCATGTAAGTACTGCTTTGCTGTGCCTTCAGTATTGCAACTTTCCACTTGCCGCATACCCCACCGATTTTAAAGTCATTCAGCTCAACTTCTCGCCTGAGATTTTTGTGCTCGGTTTCAAGACTGACTTACGAGGGTGCCTGTTGGCAGAAATGCAGTAGATCCCAGTATAATTCTTTGATACTTGATCTGCCAACTAGTAAAAAGTTTTTAAAAACCTGTTGAAGTCCTGCCTACTTGTTACACTTTCGGTTCGCTTTGCTTATTTATAAGGAAGTGGAAACAAAAGTATTAAGGCACAAGGCGAGGAGCGTAACGAAGTAGTGGTCCATTTACCCATGCCTTTCGTTTCGGTTCTACCTTAATTCCATAGCAACATCGTCTCCAACCACAAGGGGCATCGGTATCTGCTGCCTGTCAAAACTGGCGCTTTTTTCATCCTGAGACTATCAACTCCATCTGTCACAAAAATTGGGACAAAATCTATTTTCCAGAAACTCGGGGATCTTGGAATCCCATGTGGTGTGGAATCATGTCTGTCTGAAAGTGCGTGGACTGTGGAATGGTGGTGTGGCTGGGAGTCAGTATGATTGATGGGTTGAGATGCATTCATAAGGACTTGTTCCATTGTCATCAGTTTTACAAGCTGCTTGTGTTTCTCCTTCAGTATAGTTTTTTCTATTCTGTGTAAAAGTCGTGGTTTTAAATCTGCAAAAGCTGTGTTTAGAAACTGTTCCTCCATCCACCTAGTTTAGAGCTGTTTCTTTTAATTCTTGTTGAATAGTGGTATTAAAAATGCCAGATGCCATTCAGGCAGGTTGCAGTAAATGCACATTGCTACCTACACTGGGATCGTTCATGTGCTGCTTTGTTGTCCTGTTCTCTGATCATAACACTGTTGCTGGTGGAAGTGAACTAGGCTGGGGTGTTTCATTGCAGGTGCTGTTCAAAGTGCTGCTGCACTGACTGGTTCCTAGGGAAAATGGTCCACGGTGCCATTGGAGGGAAAAGGGCCTAGATGCCGCAATGTTCCACATGTAAGAGTCTGAGGGGGGGGTTGCACTGGAGTAGGATCGTACCTTGGGGCCTCCTTAGCTTCCCCAGCATGGGAGAGAGGAGTGGCTATCTGTTCCAGAGGAGCTGTCTTTTAGGGACAGCTGGGTGATGAGCTCTGCCCCCTCCCAGCTCCTGCCTTCATTTGCAAAATCCGTCCAGCTCAGCTGTGCTTCATTTGTGGAGCAGAAAGCAGGCTATTTACTCTGTGAGGAACGGCAGCAGCTGAACTTCGGGCCTCCCAGGAGGGGGAGTAGAGGAGCCTTCCCTGCTGGCCTTGCATCCGTATGTGGCTGGGAAGAGGCTGCTCTGGTGCTGCCTGTGCAGGAAGAGGATAAGTGCCTAGTCCCACTGGTGCTGACAGACTTCCCTGGCTGGGGACTCTTCATTTTGCCTGCTTGTCTGAACGGCAGGGCATGGCATGAAGGGTTGCGTTATTCGTAGGCAGAATTTTTCACATTCAGCTTTTAGTTAAAGAAATAAATGTTTTATACAGCAATAATAATAATGGAAATGTTGACTTTGAAGTTTGGAATGATCTTTGGTATCATACAACTGACAAAAATTGTAACACCTTTTAGCCACCTTGAATATGATCATCTACATTCAGGATTATATACTGTCAATAAACTAACTTCTTAAAATGGTTTAAAACAGTTGTCTGTCCTGTCTTTATTTAATGAGCGTTTGAATTCTGTCTGTATTTGTAATTACTATTTTGGATGAGGACTTTGGGGCTCACAGTGTGCAGCTGGAGGAAAGAAATATTTTCTTGTGTGTAACTAAACGTAGGGAGCTAATTTGCTGGCCCCACTTTGATCCAGGTTTTCTAACAACCAGGGTGATACTGTCAAATTCAGCTTTTCAATTTTCAGAGTAGCTGTGAAAGTAATATGGAAGTCATATTTTGCTCTGTTTCACAAAGCACCAAATTGGACAATACACTCCATGACTTGACAGTTGAATAAGATCTGGTAGCTTTCTGAATTCCCATATTTGCTAGGTTTTCTCTGCCATCCTTTCCTGTGTCAGCAATTAATTTAGTTCTTTACACCAGCTCTCCAAATTACTGTAGAGTAACTGTCCTCCAGTGCTAGGGGTCATTTTGGCAGCCAGAAAAGCCAGTGTGTATGTGATCTGAATTTACTGGAAAGACTCCTGGGCAACTTTTTGTCTAATCCTTGTGTCTTTTCTCCTTTTTTTATTTCATACCTTTCCCTAATGGATCTCCTTTCCAAGTTGTATTTTCTTTATCTCTTTCTTTGACCTATTTTGCATTGAGAATATTTAGAAAATAAGAAAATCAGGTAGACACAAAACCAGTTGACCTTAAAATTTAGCTGTTCACATTCAGTTGTAATTGAAAATACATGGCCAGTATATGTAGTTAATTCCTCTCAAATTATTTTTAAGCACATTTCTTTTATTGGCTTATATTGATTTTTTTTTTTTCATTTAAGAGATTTACAACTGCTATTAAAAATTTATGGCAAGTGTACTGTGAATTAATTCACTGATACGATTTCAGTATGTGCATCTGGTAATATCTTAAATATGTGCCTGATAGGGATACCCAGTGAGAGAGAAATTTTTCTGCTTGAGAAGGGATTGAATTCTCTAGCAATAGTGGATTTCACCTGCCAGTGAAAGGCAGAAACTCTGTCAATAGTTCTCAGAACCTTGGTATTGTGGCGCTTGGGGGTCATGGTTGGCAGCTAAAGTCCTACTTTGTACACCAACATTAATCCTGTAGAAGTGGCCCAGTAAGGTGTCACTCACAGTAGCCTGTGCAGATGACTGAATATGGACATGTGCATACAGCATGGTTCTTGGATTTGATGTACGTTCAGAGACCCATAAATAATAACGTCTGCAGTCTAAAGTTACAAAAGAAAAACATTGTCACTTACCAGATTCCCAGCATAAACTGGGGGTAGGGGAATGAATATAATGCATTCTCAACTGGTGTCTGTTTCCTTAGAGAAGAGAGAGTGAAGGCATCTAAATTAGGTTCTTTCTCGACATCTGGAGTAGTTTATCTTTTTATTGTCTGTGCAAGACTATTTGGGAGATTCATGTCTTAAGTTAGCCACTTAAACTAGGTAGATTTCTCCCCAAAATAGTATTTTTTTTTTTCTTTACTAAAGTGTGCATGAATTCCCAGTGTTGAGCATGCCTTCTCTTCTTGCTTTAGTCGGAAAGAAAAATAATGAAAAGGAAGGATAGTAAGTAGTTGTATTGACCGACACTTACTCCATTGAGTTGAGGCTCATAGCTGCTGAGACTGTAGCTGCTCACAGCTGCAGAGCTGATTGTGATGTAGGATCAGTTCGACATTGTTCTATTGGCCATACGTTTTTGAGGTTGTCTTTGCCAGTGTTAAGTCTTGTGAACATTACAATGTTATGGGTCCTGCGAATGTGCTGTAATGGTTAACTGCATACATAGAATCATAGAATGGTTTGGGCTGGAAGGGAGCTTTAAAGGTCATCTCTGATGATGACATAAAGGTGTCCTTGGTATTCCAAAACCGTAACTATGGGTCCTACGCTGGATACATGAATAGTTGATGAACTATAGGTCTGGTAACAATCAAAAGAGCAAGCTGGATTTACAAATAGAACAGTTAATGGAGTGCAACATATAAGGTTCTTCTGAATTACTGGTTATAATGAATTAACTGTGGAGTAGCTGTATATAGCAGTAACAATGCAATTGCAATCACAAATTTAATATCTAGGTCAACACTCAGCGCAGCTGATGATGTAGGGCTTATCGAAAAGCATCCCTTCTGGGGAGACCGAGGAGAACAAATCCATAAATCTGTCCTTGCAATTTCACTTTGGATTCTCATTCCCTGATCAGGTGCAAAATTGGGGTACATTTTACAACCACTACTGTGTGAAGTGCTGTGGATGGGACTGTGGTCAAGCCTTTCATTTTTTGTGGGCACATTGCTTGAAATATTTATTTGTACGGGGTGTACTTGGTTTGTACAAAACATTTTTGGGTATCAGATTGAAGAACAAGACTCTGCAGACTTCACCTCACTCCACATTCCCCCTGTCCCCCTGTGCCACGACAACACAAATGACAAGACTTCCACCCAATTTCCACACCTGCATTGCAGGCCCCATCACTTATTGAGCTATGCCCATGACATGGGAGGGGTTAGAACTAGAGATGGTATTTAAGGTTCTTTCCCACCCAAACCATTTTATGATAGGGTGTGATCTAGTTCCAAACATCCTGCAATAAGAAGTGACATCTTCAGGTGTATTGGGTTACTCAAAGCCTCAGCCAACCTAACCTTGACTGTTTTCAGGGATGGGGGATCCACCATCTCTCTGATCAACCTCTTCCATTTTTTTATCACCCTCATCATAACAAATTTCTTCCTTATATCTAGTCTGAATCTACCCTCTTTTAGTTCAAAACCATTACCCTTTAGTTAAAAACCATAACCTTGCTACAGTCCCTGCTAAAAGATCTGTCCCCATCTTTCCTGTAAACCTCTTTTAGGTGTTGGAAGACCACAATGGGGTCTCCTTGAAGTCTTCTCCAGCCTGACTAGCCCCAGCTGTCTCAGGCTGTCTTCATACGTGTGCTTCAGTCATCTGATCATTTTTGTAGCCTCCCTCTGGTCCTACTCCATTAGGCCCATGTCTCTCCTGTGCTGAGGACCTCAGAGCTAGACAGCACTCCAGGTGGGGTGCAAATGCTCATTCACAGAGTCACAAAATCACAAAATATTCTGAGTGGGAAGGGACCCACGAGGATCATTGAGTCCAACTTTTAAGTGGATGGCCCAGAGTGGGATTAAACCCATTACCTTGGTGTTGTTAGTATCAGGGTCTAGCCAATAGGTTCATGTCCAGCCTGCCATACAGCGGTACTTATAAGTTCTTCTCAGCAGTGCTGCTCTCCATCTGTTCATCCCCCAACCTGTGTTGATATCAAGGGTTGCCCTTACCCAGGTGCAGCACCTTGCACTTGTCTTGTTCAACCACTTCTCAGGCTTGTCCAGGTCCCTTCTGGGTGCCATTCTGTCCTTTAGGTGTGTCAACCACACCACTCAGCTTGGTGTCACCTGCAAACTTACTGAGGGTGCACTTGATCCCTTTGTTTGTGTTACTGATGAAGATATTAAACAGTCCTGCCACCAGTATGGAATCCTGAGGGAGCCACTTTTCCCAGATCTCCATTCAGGCATTGAGTCATTGACCATTACCCTCTGGATGCAACCATCCAGCCGGTTCCTTATCTGTCAAATAGACCATCCATCAAATCCTTCTCTCTCCAGTTTAGAGAGAAGAATGTGGGGGACCATGGCAAAGGTCTTACAGAAGTCCATATAGATAACAGCCATTGCCCTTCCCTTGTCCACTGGTGTAGTCACTGCATCATTCAAGGCCACTGAGCTGCTCAGACAGGACTAGCCCTTGGTGAAGCTGTGCTGGCTGCCTTGAATCACCTCCGTGTTCTCCACGTGCCTAAGCACAGCTTCTGGAGGAACTGTCCTATGATCTTCCCAGGCACAGAGGGGAGGCTGACAGGTCAGTAGTTTCCAGGGTCCTTGCTACCCTTTTAAAAGATGGGCACAATGTTTCCCCATTTCCAGTCACCTGGGATTTCACCTGACTGATATCACTTTTCACATATCAAGGAGAGTGTCTTGCCAACTAGATCAACCAATTCCCTCAGGAATTTGGGATGCATTTCATCAGGTCCCATAGGCTTATGTATGTTCAGGTTCTTCTCTTACTGTGGGAGGGACTTTACTCTCCCAGTACCTGCCCTTGAAAACCATCCACTCAAGAGGATACACAAGTTTGCCTGAAATAGATTTTTTAGTCCAGTCTCCTTTTTTTTTCGATATGGCTTTTACATTTATAATATTTACTTAATTATTGAGTAGCGTCCTTGTAAAGTTGGGGCTTGTTATTTATATATGAAATAGTAAGTATCATTGAGAGATTTACCCAGTGCACCCAGTAAAGTAAACATGGAAGTATTGCACAATACTTTGCTGGACTTCTCCTTTTTTGAACTCTGTTCCAATCTAAACTACAAACTAGACCACACATGCTGTTAAAACAAATCTAAGAACAGAGTAGGACATCAACCCTTTTTTGGTCCTAAGAAAGGCAAAAGTAATCGTGAAGCCAACTGATTTCTGGTCACCTGTTAAGCCAATTAGAGACAGGTTTTAAATAACCATATTCTACAAAGGTAAATATGAACCATATACGCTGTCATGTGTGACAGGATAGTTGGGTCTTCCCCTTCATCCTCCCTGTCTCACACAAAACTTCATTTGTGATTGTCTCGAATAGGCAAATTGATTTGTCCTAAATTAAGAACACGAGATGAGAGTTGTGCTAAGATGAGAACATCAGGTAGGAACTGCAGGAGGAGCTGTCAGGATGCTCACATAATGAATGCGTTCCAGATGCAACCTGTGGTGATCAAGGTTGACTTGGTATAGCACATCAGCCTGCAAAAAGGTATAAAATGGTGCTGGAGTCAGGCAGAATGGTCTCCCAAGGTTGCAGTCATCTTCTGGATGGATCCCCTCACCAGTAGGGACTCCTGCATTGTACATCCAACCCAAGGACAGCAGAACACTCACTTTTGGAAGGGTGATTAAAAGCACTAAGATCTAGCTACATGTGGAGATAAAATTCTAAAGTAACTACACAGGTGTGCATTCTGTAAGGCCAAAACTATAAGACTGTAAATTAGCTGAATCTGCTTCTATTTTTACCCTTAAGACATGCTTATTCTATTATACAACTCATTGACTGTACTTAGATACTGTATTAGCAATAAATCTCATAATAATCATCTACAAAATCAGTTTCATATTTCTCATGCCTGACCAAGAGTCTAGTGCCCTGCCATGTCAAACCAATTTCAGCCATTACAGTATTATGGGAGTTCTTTGTCGGACATGTCAACATACATGTCAACATACACACACACACACACACACACACACACACACACACACACAAAAGCAGTTAGATTTTTTGTTTGGTGGCTTGTTTTGGTTTGTTGACCCTTTTTCTTTCAGATTTTTCGAATGTTTAAAACTGCATATTCCCAGAAGCAGCTAACAGGTTTGTATTTCATTTTCTGGTTTTGCTTCTTTGAAATTTGTATAATGCAGGTTTGCAAGAAGTCAGAAATTCTGAGTTTTTCTGCATGAGAACTATGAGGAAGTGAGTAATTTTGTGGGACAAAAATTAAGATGGACAAAAATAAGAGTAGTGGTTTCATTTTTTTGTCATTTCAGATTACTCCAACAAAAGGTTGGAAGGGGTTCTGGAAGGGTAATACCTAATTTGTTCTACTACTTCTTGTACTCCCAAATCGAATTCCTCTACTAGAATTTGAAGATGGTTGTAGTGAAACATGCCATTCAAAAAAATAACCTCAGTCTGTTCAATTTAGTAACTATCCTTGACGTATCCTGTGATTTTTGCCTACAGCATTGTTTACACACAAAAGTAGCTGTGATTAAAATAAAATTTACTTTCAAAATAATTTGATTAAAGCAATAAAAATCTAATTCAACAGAAATTGGGAGTTAGCAAACTGATTTTGGGTGTTTTCCAGTAGGTCTCTTCAAACACAGCTGGCTTCATATCATCAAGAAATGGTGATGTCTTTATTGAGTTGACCTGCTATGAAAGCGTGTCAGACTTGTTTATTACACCTTCTTAGAAGAGTTTCATTCTTTCATTCTACTGAAACAAAATGCATTTAGACTAAATAGTGTGCTAAACATGAAGTAGGCATGCAAATATTTCAGAGTCCTGACCCAGATTACCCAGGCAAGGATTTGCATTGATTTAATTAGGTCTCTTAAAAGGCATTTATAGTTAATCAGTGGAATTTTGGTATGGTCAACAACCTAAACTCCCTTAAATTCATTTATTCATTTGCTTGAAATATCAGAGGAGAAAAATAAATTAAGGTGGATTTCTATATGGAGGGAAGTAGCATGGATAATTAGCAGATTTTATTACAGGAAGAGCAGCTATATTCATGCAGGTACATGTATCTTTCTTCCTACACTTCACCTAAAATTAAAAGATGTCAAAGCAGTTAGTGGAGTTCTACTCCATACATCTACCACGCTCTTAGCTGTGGTGTCTGAATATTCAGATGAAAGAAAAATGTCTTTGTGTTTTAAAAGTTTAATTTGCAAAAGTGGTGAATGATTCAATTACTTCCTTGTTAGAGACACAGTCTGAAAAATTCCCAGACAGCCTGTTTTTCAGCATATGCTAAGCAACTAATTTTGAAAATCAGATTTTTTAATTTGACATTCAAACAAGAGTCATTCACAGTCATGGATAGCTTTGAAAATATATCTCCTTTCTGCAGCTAACAAAAATTAAGGGCTTCAGATATGATAGATAAATACAGTCAGTCATAAATTTGTTATTGTGCCAGTAACAATCATTAAAGTGGTGTTAAGGCGGGAGAGCTCAGTAACAACATAACATAATAAATGTTATTTTCTTTTCAGGTGAATTATTGTGTTAATATTTTTGATATATCAAAATACAGTAAGCCACGAGCTGTTTGCAGTTGTGTTGTAAATGAGTATTTTGTTCTTCCTACAAATAACAATCATTCTGTGTGCGCTTTGAAGGTGAGCTCTTTCTGCTTGCCTGAGGTGACTGCTCTTTTCAGAGTTCTGCAAGAGGGCTGGATCAGATTTAGGGTGACTGTAGATGAGACTGAAGTTGTTTCTTTGGGGGAAATGATTAGCAACACTGGGCTCTGGGGATTTCCCAGACTCTGCAGAGTAGGTTCTATGCTGGCATCATGCTGTCTTCTGGAGCCAGACCAAATATTAATGGCTGGATAGTCCAAACATGTCCAGAGACTTACAGATATTATGCATTAGAGATGGAAAAGAAGTTTTGAAACATTCTTCATTCCTATTGCAAGATTGTACAATCAGTATAAGATTCATCATTTTGTTAAATTTTCCAGTAGTTTGTTTTTGCCTATTTTTAA
Organism: Origma solitaria; assembly: GCA_013397895.1. Lineage (NCBI taxonomy): Eukaryota > Metazoa > Chordata > Aves > Passeriformes > Acanthizidae > Origma > Origma solitaria. Next base: position 19,063 of record VZRL01000176.1, read on the forward strand.
ATGTCCTAAGTGATAAGTTGAGGGATTTCTACTACTTTCTTTCAAAATATTTCTTTCTTAGGAAAAATATCTGATGTAAATTTACCAGCTTTAGATATGATTATTCATATCTATATTTCATTTTGCCACCCAGGGTTCTTTTTAAAAATACTAGTTCCCATGGCATTTGTAAAATTAATTACTAGGGTAACGATTGGCATGATACCCATGCCAATTCAATTCATTAAACTGTAAGTGGAACATCTCTTTGTGTAGCATTATCTAGTGACTTTTATCTAATGTGTGTATTCAGATGTCATATTGAGCTGAAGTAAACTAGGGTTAGGATTTAGCATAATGACAAAGTTGCAAATATTCTTGTAAAATCAAGTTAATAGCATTTAAATTTGCTTCATTCTGTTCCAACATCAACTTTATACATTCACCCCACAAATCTGTTTAGTACCTGTTTCTTCCTTTTGTTCACAGCCTTAACCCTGTTCTGGATACCCTGCTTGTGCTTATGGGCAACAAGCTGTTACATAAAACTTAGAAACAGTGGAAAAGATACTCCCTAAATCCAGATTCATTTCTTAGGAGAAAAATAACCGTACAAGTTTATAGCCTGTCTTTACCTTCTACATTTGGCATTTGCTTCTTTAATTTAGCTGAAAAAGAGAGAAAATTCCCCATTATCTGCTTGCATCTTTCTTAGGTTGGACTTCTTCCAGCAAAGGTCTGAGTTAAGTTCACAGAATACTTTCTTTTGTTATATTTGTTTCATACTTCATAATGGGAAGATGCTATTGACGTGCTATAGAAGTTTCACAATATATCCATGGTACCATTTTCGGGATTGCACGGCTAGTCCTGCTTTAAAACTTTTTCTAATACCCTGTTCAAAGGCATCTGTATTTCACAGTTAGTTTTAGGCTATATTTAACCTAACATATGTAACTGTGTTAGACATTGGGGTTTTTGACAGAAAAGTGGGATCATTAACTGGTCACTCTTTTTGGGTTATGAATTCCTGCATGTTATTTATCCTCAACTGGAGTGAATTCTCATACACTGGAAAGCTTAGCAGTGTGTTCTGATGTGGACAATCTGATGCTTACTGCAAGACAGTGAATTTCCACAAGTGGAGATCTAAGGATCATATATCCATGTGGTGAGAACTAATGTCCTTTATATATATTTACCATTCTTTTTTCCGTGGAGGAATGGTTGCCTTCTTGCGATAACATCTTTGTACTTATTTTCCCTATGCCTACATTTTTACTGTGCCATTTTTCCTTCTGAGGCCCTTTCTTTTTCCCTTTTATTTTTCAGTCCCTGCTCACATTTAGAAAAAAACAGCAGAGAAGAGGTCCTGTACTTGACCATATTTCCTATGGCCTCTGCTATGGCCTCTTCAGTTACCTTTTACCAACTTTCTTAACTGAATTTCCCCTCACAAACCTATTTATCAAAGGTAAAGCATTGTACAAACTCATGCCTAAATGTAGTTCTGTGACACATTTTCAGGATCATTTGGGTGGCCATCCTGAAATCTTTCTGTGGATTTGGGAATGTTCCAGAAACCAGAAGTTACAACCAGGTGGAAAATTGCAGCCTGGATGACACACTACAGATGTTCAAGGCTCAGAGCAGATAGTTCAGAGAAAGCCATTTGAATGAATCCACATGAAGTGTTTAGTGAATTATTAAAGAATGTGGCAAAATATAAGTTTGCTTGCAGCTCATTTGAGAACAGAAAATGGGTCAAAAACTGTCAAACAAGAAGCTTGTTGTGAACAGTTCAGGCACTATTAGGCTTCTTTTGGGTGGAATGTGACCCTGCTAACCCTGAAGTGTGAGTTAGACCTTTGATGTTCAAGGGGATTCCGAATTAGGCAGACATAGTTCATCCAGCCTGAGACAGTAGCATGTAAGTGCCTGGTGCAAACTCACCCTTCAGTCAAACCAGACCTGGGTTGTAACCAGCCTTGAAACAGGCAAGATCTAGTACAATACTTTGAAGAAGTGGGCAAGAGTTAACCAGACATCTGTTCCTAAAAAAAAAAAAAAAAAAAGCCAACAAAAAACCCCCAAAAACCAAAAAAACAACCGGAAAGAAAATGGGCAAATGGTAGACCTAACAGGGAATAGAAATTACACGTTCTTCCTCCCTTCTTCCTTGTTTTTGAGTAAGTAATTAGCATATATTTAACTATCATTGTCATTATTTTCATGTTTGCTTTCATTGTGCTGGATCACTTAGCAATGAATAAAACACCTTTGGGTTTTTACATATACTGATTCGACAACTCAGCAAAAGAGAACAAGTGGAACATTTTTCAGAGAATATGGATGTTGTAGGGAAAATATTCTGATCACAGGTGAAAAGCATCATAATTTTTCTTCACTTTTGGCCTTTCAGATTCAGTGTAAGCCCAGTAATGTTCATGTGTGCAGGATGTCTCTGGATGTGAAAATTTCCAATACATGGGCACACCTATGTAATAGAAAAGCTAATATTCTCAGGCTGCACATCTGAAAAGGCACAGGAAGAATACAAGTTACATTTCTTCTGAAATAGGTGGGCATTTATCATCATTGCAGATGAAAATCACCCCTGTACAGACAGCCAGAAAAGAAGTCCTGCTCATCCTTTTCCTGGAACTACAGCTATAGTGCTTAAAACTGGGCAGATCTAAGGTTGAAGAGGAGTTTCTATATAGTCCATCTGTGTCCAGAAGTATTTTAATGGAGGAATCAGGTCTTTGTCCCCAAGAAAATATGATGGAAGTAGGTTTTATTCATTGAACTTGCCCTGGAAAGGGTAAGAAGGGGAAGACTCTTGTCCACATTGGCAGTGTGGTGAAAACCCAGTTGCAGCACTCTCGTGGCTCCTAGAATCATAGGAACCATTTTTATCAGCAAGCATTGTCCTGCAGTTTGGGTCAATATTTCCCCAGGAATGTAAAGCTATTAGTCACACCCCTGCAAGCTTTCTCCCCGTGAATAGCTGGGGTTTTTTTATCTGCTGTAGACTTTTTTTTAACCGGAACACATTAAACAAAACCGAATTCAATTAAAAAAAATTATTAAAGCCGGTTTTTATTTCACACAAATAAAAATTTATGGTATCTGTCTCCCCTCAAAAATTCAAATTACTGAAATTCAGAGTTGTTCAGGAGGACACAGGCTTCCCTTTAATTCAGCTTAAGTGGTAGTTCATTTAGAAATAGGGTAATTTCCTGTACCTTACTTAGTCTTGTTTTGTAAAGGTAGAAAAACAGAAATATCAGAAAGCCTTCTAAGATATATAATGCATACTGTGTTTTCTGAACCGTCGAGGGCACAGTTCTCTCAGTGCCCTTTCCTTGCTCTCAACTCGAAGTAATCTATTAGCCACTGCTACTCTTATCAGAGGGCTTATCTGTGGAATGAGCCAGTCCTGTTCCAGCAACGAATTCTTGTGCTGTATAAGGTCAAATGAAATAAGATTTTGGTGAACAAATTTTAATATTTCTTCATTGTAGATCATGAGAAACTTTACTGATTTTCATCAGTGAGAGCCTTTAATTGGATCCCAGGTCTCCAGTGATTGTTTTGTAGTGTCATAAATCATCTTTGATCCACTTTTGAGGTCACAGAGACATCTGCATATGTTTGTTTCGGTTCTGTTCTGTTTATATCTAACTTTGACTTTATATAATTGTAATAGAATAACATGCTTTGGGCACCTTTCACTTTTTGTCCTGTAAGACACTAATAAACCATTAGGGCTGTTATATAACATGGTGAGTGCTATTTCGCAGTGTTTCATTAGCCACAAATCCACAACTCACCTTCAGGAATTCCAGATGACAGACTGAAGGTATTTTTGCAGCTGTTCTATGGGACCTCATGAAAGCCTTGTTCCCTTTAAAGGAAAAAAAAAACCAAAAAAACCCTGACCTTTTTATAAATCAGTCCTTTTGACAGGCCTCTATGAAGCAAGAAGACTCATCTCTGCTAAATCTGAGTACTGACCGTTTTATCCATATGCCTGTGGATAGTTCAAATATCATCCCTCTTGTAAAATATTTTTTTTGTAGAATTGAATGAAGTGAACTCCTTCAAATAGGATATAATATGCTCCAAAATGCTTTGAATGGCTGTTCACTTAATAAAACATCGCCTAAAGCAATGCCATCTTCTCACTATTATATGGTGTTTCATGAGTTGACTTTTAAATTGAATTCCCTGCCATCTTTATATACCAGAGAACATCTTGAAAAAATCAAGCTACAAATAGTGACTGTTTTCTAAAGGTCAAAGAAATTGTAAGGGGAAAAAAAAAAGTCTTTTCTGAAAAGAAATATTCAGGAAGCCCTGAATATTTATATACTGATATCATCTTTAGACCTCCAGGCTGTTTCAGAGTACAGACAGCTACAGTTTTTAATAAAAATGTTTTCCAAACTGAATTTCATTTCTCTTTTCAGATATATAAAAAAAGATTAGTTTCCCAACTCATACTTCTTTGTTTGAGTTTTAACAGTTAATGTTTGGTCCTTATTCAAAACAATTTTCTGTTCATTTTAAAAGTTCTAAGTCTTGGAATATAGAACTGCCAAGGACTGTTTGGTAAACCATATGCTAAAGACTTGCCTGCAAGGTAGTGCAAGGGGATAGATGGTTCGTTTGAAATGACGTCTGTCTGTGTGACAATATTTTAGTATGTATTAGCTGGTGAGATAATGCATTTTTTCTATTGATATTTTAAATGTACAGTTGGTTTACTCAGCATTAAGTCAGTGTGCAGATGACTGTGTTCATCTGCTCTGAATACTCTTTTGACCGTCCTCCATTTTTCAACCTTACGAGGATGCACGAGCATCTACTGTTCTTGTCATGGTGATGGGATACCATCTGTTGGTTTAAGTGGTGGTCTTGCTCAGCATTAGTCCATTTACATCCGTGCACTGTATCTTTGTACCATATTTTCTGCATAAGAGGACATAAGAGGAGGGCTGAGACATAAGAGGAACTGCTTCTGCTTGCCATCTGGGGAGAACTGAAAGATCATTGACAGGAAATATTTCCAAAAACGTAATTAACATTCTTGGACAGTCATCCAAAGGTGGAATGCAATGGCAGATGACATCTTTCTCTGAAGAGTACAAAGGCCAAGTGTAAGGTGAAGAAGCAAAGAATAGTAAGTCCTTGAATAATATCCAATGCAGACAGATGCAGGAATAACCCTGTCTTAGCCTTTAGTAATCTGCACAGCCAAAGGCATATGGTAAACACTGATAAAATCGTAGAATTAAGATTTTATCAGTGTTGGCTGGACACAATGGCAACGAAAATGGTATGGATTGTAAGATGTCATAACTTGTGAAGGATTTATAAGTTTGAATCCTGTCCCACACTGTCAGGTGTGTCTGTCTTCTACATTGTCCGTAATGACTGGCCAGGCAAGATCCCAGGTATTGTGTGGGCCCATAGCAGGACACAACGGTATTGAATATGCAATCTGATTCCTTAGGGCTGAGTTGAGATGCAGAAGAGATGTTTGCCTTGTGTCTGCAGTTACTTAAATGTCTTTCCATCTGTTAGAGAGACCAAGACAGCTGCTAAATGGGACTTAGACAAGCTCCATGTGAAGCGTATGTGGACGGCACCCCAGCCCCAGCAGAAAAGCGGCTGTGTAGCTTCAGGAAGCAGCAGTTCGTGTATGAGGAAAGGGAGAGAGCCTCATCTGCAAGCACTTAAGATGTGAGCTTTGGGGGCTCTGCAGTTTGTGCAGTGAACAAAGAGCATGGGTCAGTGGAATCCTGCTTCCAGGACTTCAGGATTCGTGTGCACCTGCACAGGTGTATGGAAAGACTAAGGTATTTTGGGTAGCACCCAAAGGTGGAACTGGGAGCAGTAAAAGAAAATTAGGAAAGAAAAGACATTCTCACCTTGGGGAAAATCACCAGAGCGTGACAGAAGCTTTGCTATGTCTCTGTTTCAATCCTAGACTAGGCAAAACAGAGATATGTGGCAAGGAGAAAGGCTCAATTTCAAAATGTGAGCTATGAGTTGCCTGTTTGCATTTTGGCCAAAAAGAATGGGATTGGAGATATTTTTTACACACGGGGTCAGATTTTCCTGGGCATTTACTGAACTTGGGTTTGAAAGGAAGCAGTAAAAAGAAATATCTGATTTATCAAAGAGAGTCTATGCAACAAATTAACTTTGAAAGAAGAATGCTCTCTCTGCCTTGAAGCAAATGGGGTGTGGAGGAATGTGCACAAAGGATTCCTTGCTGGCTTCTTCAGCCTGACAGCAAGAAAACAAAGCAGTGAAAAAAATGCTGCACCCTCACATCTGTCCTTCTGAACAAAGAAGTGGTGTAAACGAAGGAGATATCACGCTAGTGGAAATCCCTAGGTGCTGCTGATTTAGGTTCACATAAAGTTGGGCTTGAACGTAGCATTCCAGATCAATGCACAGACTTGGCAGGTAAAATGCCAGTATAATTTGTGACTCCTGAAAACAAATTATTGAATGCAATAAAACTTAATGTTCTCTCAGAGATGAGATGAGGTGAGAGAGAGAGGGAGGAGTGAAGGAGAGGGAGGAGCACAATTGTTCTAGTTGGTACCTATATCCTGTCCGACTTGTCAGTTTTCACTTCCCCACCCCTGGCTTCAGAGTTCTTTAGTCACTTTTCTTTTCATTCCTCTCCAGTCACTCCAAGAACCAAGATGACCTGCAGACTCTCTTTCAACTTGCACAACCTATGTCACTGTCACTTTCCCATTGTGTTTACATGCAACACATTCATTAAATAATACATGCTATGTCAATGGCTTCATTTGTAGCTCTGAATCTTTTTCTTTCATAGTTTCTTTTTTGTTATTATTTATGCAGATGTAAAATGTCCTCAAGAAAATGTTTTATTGTGATGTTTTCACGTTGTGTGTAGCAAAGTGTCTAAAGAGTGAGATGTGGAAAAAAAACCAGGAAAAGAATGACAAGCCATGGTATAAAGCTGCAATTAAATAGATACTGAGAATTCTCTAGGCAGAGTTGGAATCTGGTGTTCTGCTTAGCATCTATCGCCTATTCTATATTTCCTAAGCAGATGTGTTACCTACACCTGCAGGTTCTGTATGTTTCCTGTTATACAGCCCATTCTTATGGTGCTAAATTTGCCAAATTGCTTTAACTGTTCAAGGCTGAAAGCTTTTCATTCTGGGTACCAGCTTCAAGATGAATTTAAAGTGCCTTTAGAGTAAATAAAATATGCCATTTATGTTTAGGTTAATTTATTTTCAGGTGACTCATAAGTTCTACAATTTCAGGCAAGACTTTCAAGAAGAGGGCATGTTGCCCTCATGAAGAATGTGGCCTTTGTTTCTTTTTCTTCCTTGCAATGAGCACATGAAATACTCAAATGCTCCGCACACGTTTTATGGGTGGCTTTTGGTCTAGTTTGGTTAGTTGGTTGATGGGTTTTTTTGGTTGGTTTTTTGGTCTTGGTTTTTTTTATTTTCAGGGTGGGGGGATGGTTTTTTAGTTTTTTTTTTAGTAATTCAGCAGAAACTTAAGAATTAAGCAGACATTTTTACCACAGATCTCTTCTCTGCTGACAAGAGCGCACAGGAGACCAGCAGGAACTGGGTACAATTTTTTCCCCCCTCAATTTGTGCTTTTGGGTCTTTGTTTGGCTCTTCTGAGTAGGGAGTTGCACTAAAAGAAGAGCTAGTTTGCTGTTCAAGGCAGACGATGTCTTCTTCAGCCACTGGGTTGTTTCTCTACATCTTCTGCAGGGCCGCCGTTTGGGACAGTCTATTCTTGCATAGCCATTAGCCACAAAACTTTCTGACCATCCAAGGAACACATCTGCAGACAGGTATTCAGACTGGCTGAGAGCACACAGGAGTGAGTAAAGCTGATTGCAGGTGCCCCATACAGGCAATGTGCAGTCAGGTTCTAGGTATGCCAAAAAATCAGACACCAGTCACTTGTTTTTGATAAGTCTGCTGCTCCTTTTTCAATACTTGAAAGCTTGATTTTCCAGCCTGAGAAATCTTTTGACACAGGTGTTTAAGAATGCATATGTACAGTTTCATTAGCATGGTTGGGATTTGCAGCTTCTGCCATGTATGTTACATAAAAACTCCTCTAAAATACTTTGAAACTTTGAAAAATATTTTCAGGAGCCTGTTTCTTGTGTCTCTTGGCCCATTAAGCTAAGTGCCTTGACTGCCATGAGGAAGAGAAAAATTAAAGCTAGGACTTTATAACATATATCAAATAATTCAGGAACACTTGCATGAATTTAAAAAATCGTTGTTTTAAGGCCTTGTGTCTCAGACTTTCTGTGTTTCCTTAAGTTGGTCTGCTGGAAACCTGCTGAAGTTCTTCCTGTTTAATTCACTAGGACAATACACACATACAGCTTTAAAACCAGGCAATTTCATAATTTTCAGAATTCATCTTGCCTCTCCTGGACCTCATGTAGGTATAATTTCTGAGGAAATTCCATTTCTTTGGTGGGGGGAGGGAGGAAATACTTCCATGACAGCTTGGCTTTAAAATATAAATGGTGCTGTTTGAAGCAGTTTAAGAGCCAGAAATGCCAGACTGAATAGGGAAGACTGATTAATGGGCAGGTGATGCAATCGTAGCTACGTGATAAATTGCTTGGATATTTCTTTATCAAATGTCCTGCAGTACAATATGTTACGCACTTATCACATGCACACACGTCGCCTGCATGCACACGGGCAGATGTCTGGAGGCAGATCCGTGGCAAGCATAAATTGACTGAGCTCCTCTGAAGTCCCTTCAGGTTCTGGACCTTTGCCATTTTGTACCAGTCAAGGACTTGGCCCTTTTGTCTCCATGTAGGTTCACTAAGCTGCAAACCAAACTGATGATTATTCATCTTAGTAAGTGTTGCAAGTTTCTGGCTCTTATTTGCTAAATGAAAAAAACAAATGTTCCAACATGAAACTGGGCTTAGATCCCAGTTTTCAGTCATACTGTCTATTAAAGGATGAAGGCTGTTGCACACATCACCTGAGAAGCATAAATCAAATAGTAATAGTGCTGTTGTTTTCCTAAAGAACTCAGGGAAGGACTTAATTGCATTCACATCTCCTACTGCATCTAGCCTGATGTCCTGCGTCAGTTGCATTTAGATTGAGAAATCCTTACCAGGAATACAATGCACACAATGGTTACAGTCACCGATGTAATACTGGCGCCAGTAAGCTTTATTTTATTTTAAAAAATACTACTTTCTATGTACTTCAAAATAGTATAGACATAAAATATTTTTTAAAAAAACAGAAGCTCTGTCTGTGTAATTTGATGCTGAGCCTTAGCGAAACAGGCAAAGTTCCAAATGTTTTCCCCAGCTCAAATGGTTTAAAATATGTTTCCAAGGGTGATTTGGCTGGAGAGGCGACCACTGGGGAATCACAAGCTGAAAAGTTTTATTTTTTTGTGAAGATCTGTATTTCTGTGAAGAAACCACAGCTGCTTTTAGAGCTGGCCAGGAGCCAGAAGTAAGGTATGCTCAGAAAACATTCACTCTGGTGAACTCTCATTAATGAAGCTGAAAGCAAAAAACATTTTTCTTAAAACTTAAAAGAAAGACACTGAGATAAGTCCATTGCAAACAGAATACCTCAACAAGTACGTAAGGCCCCTATGCCCTGGAGATTCCTGCGCACGTTTCCCCTACCTTGCTTCCCACTCATGCCAAACTTTTGCACCACTAACATGAAGAGGGTCACTCCTGCACAAGCATTTGCCAGATTGGGGCCTCCCTTTGTACTTACCTAGTGTTCCACATATCCAGTAGGAAGTCCGATCAACTAGAGTCATAAGTAATGCATAATTTTGCATTGCCAAGGGAAGTTTAATTTATGAGCTTGTTATAGCCAAATGTTACTTCTGGCAAAAAGAATGTTTACAATGTTGTTTGGACGAATTACCACTATTTTTTTCTTTGGGGCCTGGTGCATGCACCCCTGTGAGGCAGAGAATGCTGTCACAGCTTCCTAGAGCAGGATCCCCCTTTCTGCCTTTGTGCACATGTGTAACAACTGTCTGACACTTTGGAGGACTTGGCTCATGGAAAACCTGGGAGGAATCCATTTGGGAGGCACCTGAGCTATCTTCTCTAGGTAGCACCTACACTTTTTGTTTCAGTCTCCCGGCTAAGACCTTGGCAGAACTAGGTATATTAATCCAATCTGTGTGCTAGGGATCCTTCTCTGTAAGCATCATCTACCTGCCTGTGCTGACCATGTTTTCCTAATGTGCCTAAATCTAGACTGCAGCGTGTATCACCTTGCTCCATTTAAAAAAATTGAAATCACAAACTGGAGCAGCACTTGCATCCCATATGTGCCTTGGGGAATCTTAGCTTGGAGCATGTGTTGATGTGTTGTGTGACTGTCAGCTTCACAGGAAAACATCTCTGGGTCATTATTGTTCACAGATATTCCCACCATTGTGGTCAGGCCTTTTTCACAATAGCCTGGTGGTTAAAGAGATTGCCCAGGAGCTGGGAGACTGGAACATGCACTTTCTTGTTGGCTGGTTCTCTGGCCTCATTAATCTGACATTCCTCTCTGCATGATGGTGCAGCTTCAACAGGGAAAGTGGGAATGACCTCTCCAGAAACACTTCTCCATTTACTGCCCTCTTAATCATATTTCAGGAAATAGCTACTTTGTGCGGCGTGCTCCCCTACAGTGAAGACCAAAGAGTGGATGAGAGGAAATCTAGTTAATCCTGACCAACACAGCATTTAAGGTAATTTTGTGACTGACTTCAGGACGACTTGTGACCAGCTTTCCCCGGAGAGCAGCACCAACAGTCTTGCTGTCTGTGTTGTGGAGTTGTCAATACTCGGAATGGATTCATACCTTCAACAGACCAAGAATAACCCCAGTCCAGACTTAGTATCACTGCAGTTTTAGTGTTCAGTTAACACTGAGTTATTGCATGACAAAAAAGGTAGGGATTATTACATAGACTCTTGGCCTCTGGGAAATGGCATATGCAACTATTGCTGTACTTTGATCATAATGCCCTAGGGGTACTGGTATGCACACCAACTTCTGATTATGTTTTACAACTTTCTGTGCTCTTTTCCTGTGTCTAATTCCTTTATGAAAGAAAAGACCAGAAATATTTTTAGCCATCCAGGGAATAGCCATGCTGCCACAATATAGATCACAGAATGTTTTGCAGAGGTTATCCATCCTTTTAACAGCCCAGAAGGAAAATCTGAGATTTGTTATCTGTTCTTTTAACAGCCCACAAGGAAAATCTGACATTTATCATTTGATCAAACAGTGAATGATTTTTCATCTGAAATAATTTTATTTTGATTTTCCTGAATTAGCTTATTGAACAACTGTTTAACTTTATTTTTGTATTTTCAATGCAATGTAGATTAGTGCCCTTCCAGCTCTGTTTTTTCATTAACTTTCAGGATTTGTCCCAAATAATATCTGAGAACTGTCCTAACTGAGGCTGTGTGAAATAAACCCCAAAAAACAAACAACAAAACAATAGTAAGAACTAGCAAAAACATTTTAAAAGGCTACATATGCAAATTTTCCCAGGACATTTAACCATTATGGTATTCTGAAGACTGACCTTTGGCAGTCTAATCTCAGTAAAATCTTCTAGGATAAAGTTGGAAGTCTTTTCTCTGGAGAGTTATTGAATGAGCTCCTCAGCTTTTACACAACTATTGCAATGAGTCCCTTACTCCTCCTCGTCGCCACCAGCCTCCTGCTCCACACCGACAGACTCTGACCTGAACACCAACATGTGCATGGGATGGCAAAAGCCGAACTTCTGCACTGGCATAAACAAAGCTCACTTGCTGCAAATATTTCTCCACTTAAATAATATCAGAAAAGGTTGTTCTAAATTGTGCAAAGAGTCAAACAGTGCAATGCAAACGTTCCTCTGCACCACTGCTAAGCACAATGTAATAATCAGAGTGAGCATGTCTTCAGCTTATACCTGCTTACCATAACTTTGTCAGGTTGAGCCAAACAACCATGACTAACTTCAAAGAGCTCAGTGGCACGTATTGCACTAACTCTTTGGCAATCTCTTCACTGCTTGTCAAGTGATTCTTGCAGAGGTCATAATGCTAGGTACTGGACACTCAGGGGAGCAGGTCAGGAGCAGAACATGTGCAAGATGATGCTCGTCTGAATCAGTCTTCCCAGCCTCCATGTTCAGCACTTGCACAGCATTGGTCCATCCTGGTCATCTGATTCCTTTTTGAAAGGGTTTGTATCCCTTTGGACTGTACCACACGCAGGCTGAAGGGTCCATATCTTAATTTTACACTGTGTAAAGTAGTGTGCAAGGGATTTCTTTTTTACCTGGTTTACTGACAGGTCCGATACTGTAAGAAGCAATGAGAAGTCATTCCTAGTTTGCTTTTTCTACAGCACCTGAGAGTTCATCAATACACCACTTAGACATCTCTTTTTTCAAACTGAAGGTGCTAGTCTGTCTAATCTCCAGCAATTTTTTTCTATTAACAAAGTTACACATATTAAACTACTTTTACCTGTAGTAATTCTTTCAGGAGTATCTAATGACTCCTGCTTGTTATTTTGTGGTTTGGACACCTTGACAACAAAAAAGAGGGAGCACAGAGCAGGATAAAAAGAATTAAAATTGCGTATAAATGAGGTATAACCCCTCACCAGGCTGTTTGTTTCTTAGTGAGAACCCATAAGGCCAGTTCCTCTCATGAAGATACAGCTGGTGTTACCCTTGTGTTGTGAAAGGAAGAGAATTCATCTACCTATGGCTTGGCATTACCCCTGCTAAAATTGACTAGTGTCTGACAGTCACTGCTTGGAGCTGATTCCATTAGACATGTAGCTCACAGCCTTTCAGAGAGGTTGGCATGGGCTTTATTATTAATTAAGTCCCAGGCATACCTGCATTACAGCTGATTAGCAAATAACATATTGTCATTAACACCAGCTATCTCTCTGTGGGGTAGTTTGAAATGCTCCTTCAAGTTCTCTGCATCCCTATCAAGAGTACAGAGATTAAGTTTTGTGCATCCATACCAGTAATGCACAGGGGGTCTTTGCCTCTTGGTAGGAATTGATGCTGGCCCTTAGGAGTGGGACACATGCATATTATTTTAGCTATTAACTAGGTTTAGTTTTTAATGTTAAAACTACATTGACTGCAAATCTGTATTGGGCTTTTTTCCAGTTCAAGGATGATTACATACACAGTGAATCTTTAGGAAACAGTGGAGCTATTCTGCTTGCATTGTCAAACATAGTGCTGAGGATGAAATATTTCAACAAATCAAGTGCAGTCGTCATCACAATTTGTTTTCCCTTTCAACATGGCAAGTACTTTAGCCCAAAGTCTGTTCTTTAGGGGGTAAATCTATTCCATGGTGTATTATGCTGGAATGTGCAGTAAAAATAAATTATTTCATTTGCACAATCTCTAAAAAAACTGCAGCTGTTCAGCTGCATCAGTAAGGAAAAAACACTTGAAAACTTCAAAGCGCTGTGGCAAGTTCCATCTGCCTTTCTACCCATGAAACCTTAAACTGTGTCTGCTTTATTCATTAAGTAACCAAGGGTCCAGTAGGAAGCTAATCATACCATAGATGCTTCAAAGAAATGGGACATTAGGGAAAATCTGTATTGCCTTTTTGCTGAAGGTATTCTGAGTCTTCAGAGAGAGAAGAAACATTTGAATTAAAATTGTAGATCTTAAATGTAAGGAAAGGTATTAAAATAATGAAATATTTAATCTTTTTACAAAATTATACTACACATAAAATAGAATCATAGAATAATTTGGGTTGAAAGGGTCTTTTAAATGTTATCTAGTTCAGCACCCCTGCAACGACCAGAGACACCTTCAACTAAATCGGGTTGTTCAGAGCCCTATCTAACCTGAGCTTGGGTGTTTCCACGGATGCAACATCCACAGCGTCGCTGGCCAACCTGTGTTTGTGGTTCATCACTGATAAGAAGAACATAGTTTACCTTGAAAATAAATATAGGTTATTTTGCATAATATATAGCCAAATAAATCTAAGAATTTTACTTTAAAATGTTTTCTGAAACATTAGAAAGTTGGTTTATGTGTATTGTTTTATAAGACACTGCCTGATTAAGAGCAACAGAGACTGCTTTAAAGGATAAAAATTTGAGGAGCTGCTGAATGAAGGAGACAGCTGAAATGAGCTGGACAATAAAAATTACAATTTCACAAGTAATTTTTCTACTTCCACATGTGAGTACATGTCAGCAGATTTACAAGGAGTCTCTTCAAATTATTTTTCAAAACTGTATAGGTGAACTGTGAGGCCTCATCCCACTTCCTCACTAAATCCATTTGGGATCCTTATCTTAGCTACAAAATGAGTGTGACTCAAGATTCAGAGAAACACATTTTTAGAAGGGTTAGAGCACTAGTGAAATTCTAAAAGTATCCAGAAATTGAAATCTTAGTGAAACCATGTACTTCTAGTGACCTGTAGTGTATCCACAATTTAATAGAGGCCATTAGAGTGCACATAATAACTAAATCATGAACACTGTAGATAAATAACAGGAATATTTTGTAGCTTTATTTGACAAGTACAGATTCTTCTTTTAGAAGATGCAATGTAGATATGTGAGAGCTGTCATTTCTCTTCTGAAACAGTGCAGCAAACTTTCATTGCCTTCTTGTTTTGAGTGCCCAGAGAGGCATACCCTGAATTGTCCGAATTCCTAAGAAATCCTATGTGCATTTTCCAGGGGTATCAAATAAATAACATCACTATATTAATTTTTTTACTTGTATTCATCAAAATAAAATCAGAATATTTTCAGCAGATAACTTGAAAATACAAAGTCCACCTGGAGACAATCATAAGTATTGTCAGTCAGAAAACTCAATACACCTCTTTATTTTAAAAGATTCTTGAGACATACGGTTGAGCCGGGAGTCTTGGTAAAGCTTTCTCACAAACTCTTGGATTTTATTTTTCAATAGTTAACATAGGCTAAATACCAGTTAAAATTCATGCCTTATTTTTATAATTCAAAGTGATTAAATAAAATATTAGGACCAACAAGGCACACATGGTCTGAAAATTCACAATGTACATTTACTAGGTTAACAATGCATTAGCTTTGACATTGGCTGTAACATGATCCAGCATTGTCAGATGCACTTTTTAGATCCTGACATTTTTATTGTCAAGTCTGGCATTTTTGCTGGATTTAAAAAAGTTATTACTATTATTATAAGCTGAATGTATATAGGCAGGATTTTTTTTACAAAGTGACAATATGCAAGCTCCTGCTTGAAGCAGCTTTACATACCAAATGAGGTTATGGAGAGTCTAGAAGTGGGAGCAAAATTCTGCGCACAAAGGGGCTTGTGTCTTAAGATGCTAGTCTGGAATTTACCTTTAAGTCAACCTCCAGTTCTACTTAGACAAAAATGTACTGAATGTCAGTCATGGATGGGCAAACTAAGGGTATTGCCAGTCTCTTGACACTGCACTATTTGGATATGATGGATGTGGAGAAATTTAATCCTTCCAGAGGGAATCAGGTGGCACTGTCAGGAGAAAGAGTGCAAACAATTTTGTACTGGAAAAAGCTTTCCATTTCAGTCTTTCTGTGCCAAAAATGTTACAGTCTCCAGCTGTTCTGTGTTAAACACTAAATCTACTAGAGAAAAGAATCTTAGAGAAGAAGTTAAACATTGAATAACAAGTTCTATTGGTTGGATTATGTTTAGATCACATAAAACATGCTTAAAATCATTTCCCAGGCACTGTTAAAACATCTGCTTTCTGGATTAGGAACCTAGATGTTCAAATCCAAGTTGGGAAAAAACCCTGATAGCCACAAGCTGTTTTCTTTAAAGGCCCTTTGCTGCAAACAAGTGAATTGAGTGTTTGTGATATCTTCCTACTATCCCAGAAGTCAGCCTGAGCAGACAGAGAAAGAAAGCAGATGTCCTACAGACTGAGACACTGTTGTTTGAAGAACAATGTAAGTAATCTTCCAAAAAACAATTATTTAATTTGGGCTTTCCCTTATGTCATCCCTGCACTAAAACCTAATGTTTTCCTTTGTCCTTTTAAATCCAGAAAGAAGACTGGAAGTGTCTGGTTCTTTGAATTTCCACTGACTACTTAGCTCTGTGTATCAGTTTTCCATCAATTCAGGGAATCCCAGCATTCATGCTGGCAATCTTACGTTCTCCTGTATTCATTACAGTTTCTATACAGGGGTTTTATTTGTTTCCATTCAGAATAGCACCTCACTCTGGACCATGACTTTCCACTTCTTCAAACTACAAATACCAATTTTACTGCAAAAGCTGAGCATCATAGGTCAGCCAGGCAGAATTTGCTTTGAAGAGCGCTAAAAAATCTTGTGATATCACTATAAACTGTTGATATCTGGCATTTCTTAAAATCCCCAGACCTCTAGACATGTTCTTACTAAAAAAAAAGTGTTTCTGTTCTTGTGGTAGTCTAGGAAAAAGCCCCCAACAAACACTTGAATATATGAATTAAAGTTCCCCCAATCTATTTTTTGAAATCTTGTCATTTTAAGCCCATCTTGTGATTTTGGGAATGACTCACAGCTTTTTAATTTTAGAAGATCAGAGTACTGTAATGGAATGTGGAAAGCTGGTTACAGAGTGTTGACTCTTTTTGTCTTCAGTGGCTGACTTGTATAATTGAAGACAGATGAAAACATACCCTGGTCAACATTTTCAGAGCTGTTTTGAGGTCAGACTTATGAATAGAGATAGCTGAAAACATCTTGTAGTTACTTTTTGGTAATGGGTTTTTAATTACTTGTTTGTAAAAAGTATTCCGTTGTTTCACCAAAATTATGTTTCATGTTAATGTGAAAACATCAATAAGAGACCAAGTAATCATCTAAAAAAAGCCTTCTTTTTAATGAAAACATCAAATACTCCCAATATTCTCCACAATTTTTTCTTTAATTTCTTGTATCCTGGTAGCAGTGCAAATTGCATTGGATATGAAAATGTTTGCTGAAGGTTACTAGCACAGAGTTAGCTGTCCATGGATTATGAGTGCTGCAACTTCTGGCATTCCGTGCACAAATTTCAAAGTGCCCAAGCTAGGGTCACTACTACAGTAGAAGTACACAATCTGTCACAAATGCTAATGGCAGAGTATATGGGAACCTGGAGTATAGATTTAATCAGATTACCTAGACAGGATGTGAATATCTGTGAATATACAAACTCCAGTAGTCTTGGCTAAGAATGTAGCAAGCTTCATAGCACTATCAAATTTAGAGGTATCAGTCTGCTTTAGGTATTTCACCACATGAGTTTATCCTTAGCATTCACTCAGAAATTACTGGGAATAGGCTGATAGTTTCCTCTTGAACACACAATCTACTGCAGCAAGGAGTTCTACCAAAGACTTTATGAAAGTGCCACACTGATTACTCAATTTTACAAGGTTGAAGCCAGTATACTGCTGAAGACCTCTGAACCTTACAGAAGCTTTGGTGCAGAAGATGACAGCCTAGGAGGTCACAGTTAGTTTGTATGACCTGCAGTGACCATTTGTTGATATGGACCCAGGGTTAATTTGCTTTTATATTTTGAAGAACCAAGTAGACTGAGACAAGAAAGTATTACATACACACAGGACAAGTTAGGTGGATGCTGAGACTTTCTGCTTTGAAGATTTTAGTAGTTAATGAAATTGAGCGTGCATGATAACTTGTCACTGTTTTGGCTTTCAGCTTTCTTAAGCTGCAGTTTGCTGCTGTATCCTGGGAGTTCAAATGAGACTCACCTTGCACAATAGTTCTTGGACAGGGTTGAGTAAAGCTTAATGTTGCTAGATGCTGAACCAAGGAAAGGCAGCATTTCAGATTTTGGGGGTGTAACCATCAAGTCATGCAGACACAAGAGTAATTCCATCACATTTGGCACAAAAAGACTATGTATCGTCTCATACAGCTGGTAGCATTTACATTATAATTGAAACCAGAGTCACCAAAGGTTATTTAGCATTTGTGAAGCATCTCAGTAGATGATCAATGAATTAAGGTGGCTTATGATTTTCAGAAAGCTGAGTATTATCTCTTTTTTTTGACAACCTATCCCAAGACAGATAAGTATGTCACTGTTGACCTTTTTGTTCTTTTTTTCTTTCTTTTCTTTCCCTTTATCCTGCTCTTGGCCACTTTTTATTCTTTCCCCTTATTACCTCTCCTTCTCTTTCCTGTGTTACCCTGAGACAGATAGAATGAGAATCCCCATGGAAATGAGTCATGAGTTTCTTCCTGTGCTTCATCTTTTCCTGGTCTGAGTGTCTTCATCCTTCTACCTGAACGCTGATGGTTAAATCATATTTTGTTGGATATAGCCCAAATCTCCAGTAAGGCTTTTTATTTTGAGAAGCCTCTCTGTGATGCTGATTACTCTAGTGGTTCAATTCCTTGTAAACAAAGATTAAGACTTTTGAAAAAGACTTTTTTTCTTTTTGACAAGGCAAGCTTTTTAGACATCAGAGAAATTACTCTAAGTGGTAAAGAAACAGCAAAAAAAAAAAAACATACTTCATTTTCTGACTTCAATTCTATGTTTTTCTCCAATTCGATATTGTTTTCCTGTAAAAACAGAAGCCTGATTTTACATTGAGATTGATGAAAAGATGTAGCCTATACAGGGAACATTGGCATCAAAACAATGCTGGTTTTCTTATTTAGTAACATCAGTTGCAAGACTGAAGATGTCGTCTCTTGTAACACACTTGTTTTTCTCAGATATTACTGGAGCAATTTCATTAATCAATTGTTTTCTTACTGGGTGTTATTTAGCTGATCTGTCTCACTTTTCAGATACTGTGGCATAGAAGTAGAGTCTAGGCACATAATACTGCTTTTGATCCAGTTTTGGACAGGGTAAACTTTTAAAAAAGCAACATATGAATTACTGTAATAATTATATTGTTGATGTTCAAATATTTTATTCAAACATAATTTGTGTATAAAATTAATTCTGAAAGGGATGCAAAGTTCTTTGAAGTCCCAATATTTTGTAGTTACAAAATCTTTAGCAGTTATTATAGAAAACATGTGTAAAGTAAGAAAAGATACAAAACGAGAATGTGATGATTATGACATCCATAACCTTGAAATTTTACCTGTGTGGGTCCAGCAAATTGTATATCCAGCATTCATCCAGCTGAACTGGTGACAATGCAGTCCTTCTCTGTTCCTTGGTTGCCAAGTATAGGCATGAATACTCCAGTGAGATACACGTTACTGTAGATTTTAGTCAACTGGTTAGGCACCTTGTCTGGTGTCTTGTCCAAATAGCTTTTTTTTGCTCTTCTGTAAGCTGTCTCTGGTGTCTGAGGCAATTCAGAGCACATCAACATGAGCAGGCAGTTTTGAACATATTGGCCTAATCCTTTTGAACATATTGGCCCATCTGTGCAGACATCTAGAAGGTCCAAAATTGTCCCATGCCAGCTGTGAGGTGCACTTCTTTTGTTGAACAGTTCCTTGGTCACACCAAGGGCAAGGTTAGGTAAGGTAAGAAGATCACTGGTAATTGCATGATAAAAGCTATTAAGAAACTGCATCTGTCAGTGAAATCAGGAAGAGTGCCTAATAATATTTTAATTTTTCAATTGTTGGAAGAGCTAGCCCATCTTCCAGCAGTTCAGATGAGGCATTAGTCTTCCACAAACATAGACAGCAATTTGTCTGAGCCTGAAAGGAAACCCACCACAACAGTGTGAAGACAACAGGATGTAGACCTAGTAACAGCTCTTGAGGGATATGCAGAAACAACAGAAAAGAGTAAAAGGAACAGTAAAAGAGAAAAGCACTTCTGTCTCTGGCTTACAATACAATTACTATATTGGGTAAATGTTTTAATTTTTACTTACAGGAATTAATGTATCCTATCTCAGTAATTAGAAGAACCAGACATATATAAATCTGCATTTCTTTCTATAGGTTACTCCTAAAACTGACAAATTTTATATGAATAATTTAATGACTTAGGGAATGACTATATGTGTGTTATTCTTTGTGTGAGAATGAAGTGCCCTCTCAGCAGTCTCTGTTTCACACCTCATGCTTGTTTCCATCTTTTCCTTTCTGAAGGAAACGGTTTGTTCCCTCCACACAGACCTGGCACTTGTAGCCGAATTCCCCTACTTCCTTTTTTCCTGCTTGCAAATGCAAAGCACCCTGACCTAGCAAAGGACACTTGCTCTGTAGCTGCATCTTTTCTCAGCTTGCATGTGTGCCAGTGGGGACTGCCAAGCCCAGCATCACCCTGGCCTGCCAGAGAGGCAGACTCGGCTCTGAACTGGGATTAGGGGCCATCAGAAGTGGTCAGAGCATCCTGTAATACCAGCATATTATCTAACAACAGCCTTTGACATGTTTATGTTATTTGCTAACACTTTGATGTAGCTTCTATTAAGCTGAATTTATGTGGCATACACAAAGAATACATGAAGTTGAAGTGCAAGTTCTCTGATATCTAAAGGACATTTTACCACAGGAACAAGTACTGAAAGCCTGAAATGCTCATTGACACAGAAGGCTGCTACAGGTACAGCTTTTCCCAAGACAGTTATTACAAACTGGCATTGTTCAATCTTTAGACATGCTTTACCTTTTCAAAGAGTGAGGATAAGAACCAAATATTTAACCTAGTAGCTTTCTAACCATCATAAGCTGGAACCATTCCAGTCCACTTTAACCCCTGGACATAATGTTTACTCATTAGACAGTCGAATGCCAGCTGTTATAACATGCACAGCTCTGCTCCAGCACACTGCGCAAGTAGGTGTATTTATACAAGCTTGAGGGATTACTTACAGACAAATAACACACATAAGATGATGCTAATAGATAGCTACACTGTGGAAAGCAGAGCAAGGGAAAGGACCTATGTTCAAAAGAACTCTACAGTTTGCATAATAAAATCTGCAAGCAAATTTCTGCTCTGCTCACAGAGAAAATCATCAGGAGTGCAACACAGCAAGGCTTATTTGCAATATGTGGCATGTTTGCCCTGCAGTTCTGTTTGAAGTGGTCATGAGCCATGTAAAGTGCAGAATTTAAATTTGTTTACTCTCTTTTTCCTTGGAGACCTAAGTCATATTTCTCCTTTTAACACTGTATGGCTCCAAGTGTGAAAACAAAATATAAACCAGGATTTTTTTCTGTATTTCTGTGTATGGTTGTCTCTCAGACAGAGTCTAGCCTTGGTCCTTTTCCCATCTCTCTCTACTTAAGTCTACAAAGCCACCCGCCAGTCATTCTGCCTGATCTCCTTGCTCACAGACAAGTTCGCTGGGATGCCAGCCCGCTTTGCTGCTAACCCTAGATCTGCCAACCTCAACACCTTTTCAACACTATGTTCCTGGTCATGTGTTCATCTAAAACTACTCTATAAACTGGCAGCTTTCCTGCTGCTTGAATGCTAATGGCCTCATCAGATTGCTCTGATTTATGGATGTATGTAATTTATTCAGACCAAGAGGGTCCCATAAGCCTTTCAAGGAGCCACATTTATCAAGCCCATCAAAAGTTTTGGCTCTCTGACTCTTCTCAGAACTAGGTATTTTTGATTCCTGTGCCTGATTTAGTTATTGAAATCCCAGTTTATAGCATTTTCCTATTAAATATGTAGTTTCCCAAAGGGCAGTTGAAATATCTAAGCACTTGGAATGAAAAACTGTTGCACTTTTGGCAAATATTTAGTATTCACATTACAGTGGTAGAAATTACTCTGGGTCATTATTGTTGTTGGAAGCTGTCTCTCCAGGATGAAGAGATATTTTTTTATTAGAGTGATATAGTCAGAAAGTGACATCGTCTTCGTTTGTACCATAGCTTAATTTGCAGAAGTTCCTGATAGCATACATTACCTATAGACCCATTTGGGGCAATGCAAAACATTGCCTAATCCCTAGTGCACAGGGTGAAGAGGTTTCAGAACCTTCTTCCCATCATTACACTTATGTTTTCCTCCTGTGAGTGTTTCAGGCACACCATTTTTGACTAGTTTCTTTTCTGATGAAATGAGGTAATGAATAGACCTCTTGTATTTCACAATTGAGTTGAAAGGGTTTATGTTTATAAAGTGGTTTGAACATGAATGTACCAAGTAAGAAAAAATATAGCCAGTCCCAATTTATTTGTAAAGTCCAAAATGTGGTTTTCTGTGATTTAACACCTATGTTTATGAGTGAGCTGTTACATGGGGGAATAGTTAGCCCTATAAGCAAACGGCAATGTTTTCACTAATGGCAACAGGAAAACAAGAGTATAAAAACCATTAAGTGCCTGTAGGAAGAGAGTGCTGAGCTCACATTGTCCATCTAGACACCAAAAGTCAAATGCTACTTTACTATCCAGTGCTGTCCACTTCACTGTCCACTGGATGAGACGGAGTAGAAATTTAGGTTGATTTTTACCCTTTCTGTTGATGTCCCTATAACC
The DNA here is from genome assembly GCA_013397895.1 of Origma solitaria. Taxonomy (NCBI): domain Eukaryota; kingdom Metazoa; phylum Chordata; class Aves; order Passeriformes; family Acanthizidae; genus Origma; species Origma solitaria. The sequence continues at coordinate 41,589 of VZRL01000176.1, forward strand.
ATTTTGATATTCAGCTCAGACGCTGTAGGCTGTGTCTTCCTCCCAGCTCAAAGGCAGTGGGTAGTACCCATCAGAAACATGGCCATGCTCATAATATTGCCAAGGGATAAAGCACAGAGAATGAATTCATTTTAAGAAATCCTACACATTAACAGGATGTAAACCAAATGTGTTTTTTCAGTTTGGGATGCAATGTCATGGAGAGAGAGAGAGAGAGGTATGTACTTCTCATAAAAAGAGGAGGTAATGCCCTGTGATCCCAGCAGCAACAATTAGATGCTGCTTTCTTTCAGATTTTCATTGCAGCCAATTTTGAATGTCCTGCCTTAGGTCAGAAGGGGATTTAAGACTTCCTGTGATGTCACTCTTTCCAGAGGCTTGCTGCAACCTTTGCAGCCAAAGGTGAGTTAGGAGTGGGAGCAGTTCCTGCTGGGAAAGCTGGCAGGCAGATGTGTTTCTAGAGCCACAGGTACTTGGGTCCAGCTCAGCTTGCAGGAGTCAGGGATGGGTGAGAGGGACCTTGTGGTCCTTGTAGCCCTAACTGAACCAGTCCCCTTGTAGTCCTAATTTAGAACTGGCTTGTCCCACCCTGGCATGGTAGAAATTCTTGTATGTTAGCAAAGAGATGGAAATAGTCACGGGATGAGTTCTTCTAGCACTTAGCAAAAATTCTGTTTCTTCATTAGGTCGCTAGATTTTCCATCTTTGCAAGCAATATAAAATTGCTTATTAAATGGACAATTTCTGTTCCTGCAGAGGTTAGGGTAAATTAATACCAAACCCTTTAAAAAGCATAGTATTGCTGTTTGCATATCACCCAACAGAGGTTTGCAGGCCTCATGACATGGTGAGGTCAGGTTCTCTTTCAGTTTTCAGACAGGCTGTTTTTTCACAGCTAAATTTGCAATCCTAACAGTGCCTGTATTATTATTACCAATACCTTGGTAAGCAATGTGCAATATTGAGAGTCACATTAGTGATGGCAGGGGTCTTGAGGAAGCTGCCTGGAAAGGGTTGTCAGGCAATGCGCAGGAGCAAGTGTGTTAAGGTCAAACCTTCATTTCCACCATCTTTCTTTCCAACAGCATTTCTTTATCTCAATGGAATGTGTGAGGGATGTTCTGGAGACCGGCTGATTTCAGAAGCTTTGAATGAAAGGGAGGTGTCTCCCACGGTCGAAGTTCTGTGCTGACAGGATTCAAACCCCCTTGTCGGATGGGATGAAGTCAACATCTTTGCTCCCAAATGGAGGCCCCTATGCTCACAAAAACCATCTTCCTCAGAGATTCAGACAAAATAATGTAGCTTAGAGTTTAAAATTAGTTGTAAAGCAAGTCCTCTAAGATATTCAGCATTCAGAATGATAAGGAAAGGATTTTACAGTTCTCCAAACTTGTCAGAGGTAAAATTCATCGAAAACTTTCAGCAGGCGTGACTGCAATTTAGATGGTTGAGGGCCCCTTAGTTCTCTCATTGCATTCTTAACTCTTCAATACTTCAGTAAGAGAATGTGTCACTGTAATTTTTTTGGTCTTAAGGATGGAAACTACGTAATGCTCGGAGTCAGACACTCATACAGGTTACAGACACTGACTGTTTACTGAATAAATTATTTTGAAAAGTTGTCAGCCACATTTCCGTGTTAAAAAATGAACCATATAGAGAAGTTAATGGTAAATTAAACTTTTGGGGACATTTTGTTGAACCAATTCTAGCTTCATATACAAGTCCACTTCGAAGACTGTGAAAGAAATAGTCTTTCTGCAGTACATAGGTAAACCAATCTGCTATCCACATGCTCTGCTAATACTGGCAGCCAGCCAAGGAACAGATCTCAATTAAACAGATTAGGCCAAAGAAAGCATAAATGCAGAATTCAGGCAAATTACAAAAAATTGCCCTAATTCAAAAATACCCCTCATTTGAAATCTAGGTATGAGCTGCACTGAAATGTCAGAAGTACATTTGAAAAAGCTTAGCAAGCTTGAGCAGCTTTATATGTGTCAAGAGGCAGCACAATATGAAGCCACTTGGCTTGAATGCAGGCTGCATGTTTTTGAAATGCATCATATCGAAGCCAGCACTTGCTTTGCCCGCCTGGTCAAAGTAACCAAATGATACAATGGTTTCTTTCTAAATAAACAAATGGGGCTCATGGGCTGCTAAGACTTTTTTTCAAATACCCAGGCTCAGATCCGATCAGCCGCCTCTGAGCTCAAACAGACTGCCCTCTATGCTGGCTGGCAGGAAGGAGATTTTATCTCTTGTGTGCTTAGGCCCCCATAATTGCATCTCACTCCTGACTCCTTCAAAATAACGAGTGTATCCTCTCCACGGTTTGCAGAACACATGCAGAGGAAATAGCAGGGCTGCAAGCTAACTGGCACAGAAATTCCAACCAGATGATGGAAAAAGTGGTTGTCAAACTGAGAGCACTTGAGAGATTTTCTTCTTCCAAGAGGACTGTATATAATCCAGTAAATAGCCTCCCCTGGAATTGATTGACCCTATCTTAAGAAAGCTGTTACTTATTATTCCAGTACCATTTTGCCAAGCACTGTTTTAACATACACAGGAAGATTCCAGGGTATAATATTCCCCCTTTATTGGCAGGCATATAAAGTATGCTTGAGAAAAAATGGGATGAAGAGCCCCAAAAGCAATAAATGATGTTTTGGATGGGAGAAAGAAACTCATAAAACAGTGTTATTTCTCCAAGATTTTATATTAAAAAAAAGATCATTAAAATAATTCCAGAAAACTAATGCTTGTTTTGCTGAGATTTTCCTTGAAATGATGATGTTTTTTCCTCACTTGTCATTGAAGCCCTGGAGCATTTACTTCAGCTTCTTCAGAAGTAGCCTGCATTACTCAGTACTGAAAAATGGTATTTTCAGGCCAGATTTTCAGGTGAAGCACCAGTGAATCATTAAGAACTAGGAACAGCTTATGGTGTTAGTGTTTCCTCATCTCCGGAGGCTTTCCTGCCTCATTAACACACCCACTTTCAAAAATAACACCTATTTACCAACAGTAATTCACCAAATACCTCTGACAGACCAAGTAAAACTCTTTTCTCTGTTGCTGAGATAAAAGTATGGAGCCAAACCCGCAGACTGCATAAATAAATCTGCCTCTTTTTAGGCCCAGGGAATAGCAGTAATGTACACCAAGTGAGCGCTGGGCTCTCATTTAAGTTAAAAGAAAATTTCCTTAGCAAAGATGCTCATGAACGGAGTCTGCAGTGAAATGAGAGAATTAGTATAGTTTCACCTCGAAATCTGTGCTCAGACTGTTGCCACACATGCAGAAGATGCCTTGTCTGTAGCCAGGCGCTCTCTTCATTCACCTCAGTCTTTGGGGTTATTGCCACAACTGCACCTTGTTTTGCCTGGGTCCTTGGTATCCTCACTATAGCACCTTTTAAAATTATATTTCATGGACCTTTCTACTCTTTCTACCTTGATTCACTTCAAGAGTAGAGAAGACCCCTGTGAAACAAAGTAACTTCATGTAGGGAAAAGACAAAATAAGATGGGGAAAGATTGGTGCTCCCTTAAAAAATGAATCAGAGAAGGGGTTTCTCTGGAGGCATCTTGAGAGGTCATCTGGTCTGTCAGAAGTGCACACGATCACTGCAGCCAGATTCTTGTTCAACCTTTTTTTTTAGAAACCTGTAATAATGGTATTTCCAGATACCTTGGTATATACCTTTCAGCACTTTACAGTCTTACTGCTAGAAAGCGTTTTCTCCAAACAACTTATTACACCCTTGGTTATAACTTAGGCTCAGTGGGCATGGAAAAAAAAAAGATAGTTTCCTTTTACATATTTTAAGAATATATTAACCAGTGCAGACACCCCTTCTTCAGAGTCAGTAAACACTCCCACTTGCTCCACTCTTTATCTACAGTTAGTACTCTTGTAGAGTCCTGATCATATCCTTCAGACTCTCTCTTAGTGATCTTCAACATGTCTGGACTATAAAATTCTCTCTTCAGAGCTTCGTGTCTGTACTGACACACTTTCCCTGTCACCCTCAGCTTCCCTTCTGCTCTATGTCTTTTTGGCCAGTCCTGTCCCATCCTGTCCACAGCTGCCTCCTTGTAACTCTGAAAATAATGGAGCTGCATTAATCCATAATAAAACATGTCTTCAGATGTCCTGATCTTCATTGCAGGGATGAAGAACTAGCATTGTATGAGAGTTTTCCCTGCACATTGCTTGCCTGCCATCCTTACTGTGCCTTCAGACCTTGGGTTCCCGCTTCATGCTTCTGCTACAAATGTCACCCTCTGTCAGTTCAGGCTGTTGCAAGGGATAAGAAGTTCACGTCGGTCTCAGGTTACCTCTCCTGGGACATCTTCGTTACATATCCATTTGCCCTAACAGGTTTAGCAACTTGTTTTTCAGCTTACCTTTGTTTTTGAGCTCTGTGGGATGATTCTGCACTAACATCAGGCGACCTTCTGTCCTGTTTTTGTCTGACTGCAAGGTGTCCCCTGAGACGTCGAGATGATTCAAGCATCAAATTCTCAGATTTGGCTACTTTTAATCTTTTAATCCAGAGGAAAACTTTGTTTCCTGAACTCCAAAAGTGTCTTAGCAGTTCTTAACTACAGTTTATATGAAAAATGATAAAACTGCCCTCAGATATGGCTGTGCTCTGATTAAATCAGAACTAAACAACTGTGAAACAGTTCAGGAGGTAGTCTTTCAATGTGTACATTGGAGTAGGTATCCTCAGTTCTTCCATTTTTCAGAAAACTTACTTTAAAACTGGACTGCAAAGAGAAGAAGCAACTGCTTCATAGCTTGGTTAGTGGATTGGTAATGGAACTTTCCGCACTCAGGCATTTTCAGTTCCACAGCCTATGCTAAAGAAGAAGTATTAGGGACACCTGTGCAAGAAGAGAATTCAATGTCATATGTTGCCACAGGATCTGACTTTTTCTGAAAAACTTGTTTTATCAAGCTTGTTTGCCTTGACTTTTGAGTTTGAAAAGCTTATTTTTGGTTCTTTCACCACTTCACTGACAAAAGGGAGTTTTTCCCATTGTTTTTAGATTTTCTTCAATTTTCTTCACTTTTCTTACATAGTGTTCCTTTGTGCTTGATGACTTTCTGTTAAAGCTCAGATTTTTATTCTCTCGAGTTAACTAGCGAACTGCTTCTAGGAAAGAATGGATGATTGTTGTGAAAATCTGGGGACATTAGACATGCTCTAACTTTCGGTGTACAGCCAAGTAGTTATTTGGCTTCTGGCCTTCAGACTGATTTTGTTTTAGTCTTCTGCCAACTTACATTTTATATTTACCAGGCAGTGGAAGAGTCACAGGCCACTTTGAATAGGTGCAAAAGTTGGACCGAAGAACCTTCCATTACAATTACCAGAATAGCTACAATATACCACTTGCCACCATAAATGCCTACACCTGAGAGGGGAGAAACCTCACCCCATTTTGTAGGTGGAAACCTGGAACCCAAGACAAAAAAAACTCCCGATATCGTGCAGGTCTTTACATAAGTAATGAGATGTAATTCCCATGTCTGTGGTGGCAAAGCAGTATAATTTCCATTTGAGATGGACCATGTGTGAATCCTTGTATCTCCTTCACAATCTAAAACAAATATATCCATTTTAGCACATTTTAGGTCTCCGACACAGTATGAGCTGTTACGGATGCAATGGAAATTCCTGTTTCCCAGCCTGTTAGACACTGCAGTGTCTTGTCTGGAGTACCCAAAACTCCATCAGTACTCTAAAACCATGCCCAAGTTTCCTCAACAACCACATTTTCCCCTGTATATAGTTTATTTTCACTTCTTATATAAAATCTTCCTCCTCTTGTAGTATTTTTCCAGTGGGTTTGCTGCAAAAACTGCCTTTTAAAAAAAATAAATCTCATTATTCAATTTCCATGTTTTTTTTTTTTTCTTTTTAATCTGTTCAGCTCTGGATATTTTTAGTATATTTAGGTATGTATTTAATAGATATTGCCTTCAAACTACCTGGCTGCCTCAAGTGTTTCTGCAGATTTTCAAATGTTTTCCCCAAAATCTATGTTTTATTTACATTCTTTTCTGCCTTTCTATTTTTTTTGCATCAATATTAAGTTCAGATGTCATTGAAAGTCTTATCTGTGGATTAGTAGTATAATACAGCAAGCACTATATTTGAAAGAAAATATTTTCACTATAACATATCTTTTATCATTGACCTGTAAATATTCTTGAGATTGTTTACAGTATTTTTTCATACCACTCCTTTATCATGTGAATTTTTGAAAATCAGGCTGTAAAATATTAACTCTCAGTTATCCTTGGCTGAAGCTGAATAATTCTGTTAGTATTTTCCCATCATGCTGACTCAGCTTTGCCCTTGGATTAGATGACAAAAAGGAGAAGACAGGAGCATGTGTCCATATTGGGTCTAAAGCAGAGGGGAAAACAGTAAGGACTTCAAGGGAAAGAATATGCGGTAATCTATAAAACAGGTCACTGAACGTAGGTTTAGTATACCTATCACTTGAAGGTCACCTCCACTTCTGGTTGCCCCACTTAAAAAAATTGCCCCTTTTGCAAAGGTGAAAATGGTTGATGGACGTACAAGGCAAATCCCATAAGAAAAGAAAAAAAATTGGTTCACAGGGAGACCTTATGAAGATTTTAAAAAATTCACAGGGAACAAAGAGGAAAAAAATAAAATGCTGATTGTTAAACCTTCATTGTGGAAGAAGTAAATTAAATGTTCAGATTGAACATTTGAAATGAACTGAAGGAAGTCAGTTTTTTCTCAGACAACTCATATTTATTGAACTAATTTCCACAAGGTGCTGAGTGAGGTCAGAGAGTGATATGACAAATACATGTAGGATGCTGTCAGGTGTAATGTAAATGTCTAGCTTTGGAACTGTGGTATCCTTTTACTCATTTTTCCATCAAAATTTTCTTCTTATAACTGGTGGCAAACTTGTTTTAAGGGACTCAGCCCATCATTTTCTTGATCAGTTCCCTGGCGAGATTATTCCACATTGTAAAATCAACAAAAATTTCCCCAATATCACCCAGAATGGGAGAAAAATTATACTCTAATATTGCTACTGTTTTTTTACTATTGTTTTTCCTTCCTTTTAAAAGAGGGTTGTGAGACCTTTCATCATTCAGTTATACAGTTTGTGTGTTTTCTAGTTTTGCAGGGATGTCATCAGAGAGAGCAAATTATGCTGTCAATTTCACCAACATAAATCCAGACAAATTCTTTGTGCTTTAGTGCCAGTGTTCCATGTAACACTATGCAGTGGATTCTGCTACAAATATGTGAAGTTTTCTGGACCTAGATTCTGTTTAAGTAATGGAAAACTCAGAAACAGGCTGGTGATTTTTCAGAAGCAGTAAAAACCTGCTTGCCTTTCCTCATTATTGTAAACCAGGATAAAATTAAAAGCATTTTTCTATAGCTTGATTTAGTTTTACGATTAGGTGGGAAAAAATATAATAGAAAGTTAATATTTGGTAGGGGTTGGCTTCCTGTTTTTACCAAAAGACAAAAATTCTTCTAGATAGTTGTGAGATTTTTTTTTATCTGTTTGCACATGCTTCTCACCAAGAAAAGCAGCCACAAAAGCTAATTTTGTACAAAGACTAGGCATCAAGCACAAGCACCAAGAGCTAGGTACTGTACAGGGAGCAGTAAGAAGCATTTCCTTGCTCAAAAGGAATCAGAATATATTTCCTTAAGTACTTTAGAAACCCTGAGTGTTCCGTTTCATTCTTCTGGCTTTTGGTTACCTTTATAGCACCATTTATAAACCTTTCTGGCTTGGCCTATGTCACTTGATCTCAAGATACACTGAAGCAACTCACACAATGTGTATGAAAGGACAGGAAGATGGCTTTGCAACTGTAGTGGCAAAGTGGGAATGTTCTTTTTGTTTCTGTGTATTAAATGAGCATGAATATGAGAAGAAATATAACAAATTAATTTAGAAATAGTAAATAACCACCGTACATTATGTTGACAGTATTATATATGACATGCCCAGCATTGCAGTGATGTTATTTCTTTCCCAAGAATTTATTATTGTAAAACAGTGACCAATATAGTGCAGAAACTCTGGTAATTTTATTTCTAATTTTTCTCTTTTTCTCACTTCAATATGAAAGGTCACTAGATAATAAACTCCACAGGTTTCTGCTGCTTTGACCCAGCTTCTTTGACATACAGCAAGTTGGTGCGCCTCTTTCTGGCAAATATGGTCATCTCTCCTTCCCTTAGAGAGTTGGAGATTTTTGTCAAACGGAGTTAAATTATGGTGCCGTACCACCTTCAGACACTCAGTGAAACTAAGCCTACTAGTGAGTCTGGCAATGCTTGGAGCATTCCTGGGGTACAGTGGCACCAGCATCACTGATGCTTTCCTAGCTTTGTCCCTTTCACTCAGGAAGTCAATAGCACAATGATCAGGCATCTTTTTAAATGTTCAGCAACCTTTAGTGTGGTAGTTTTTTGGAAGACCGCCACACATAAGGTACTTATTCAGAGGAGGAGACCTGCTCATGTCCTCCAGTGAGCTGCTGTAGCCTTTTCATATCCACAAAAGCTGCCAAGTGTCTCCCAAACTTATACAAATCATTAACACTGATAACATTTACCTTCTCAGGTTACCAGTTCTGCTTATAACGTCTCCATCAGCCATCCACTGGCTTGCTGCTGCTCATTGCTGCTGTGTCTTTCCATATTTGTCTTTGCTGGATTCTTTGCCTCAATATTAGCAATTTTAGCAATTTTATTACAACAGCTGTTATATTTTATGTGTTTTTACTAAAAACCTCAGCTGCCACAATCTAGTGAGTCCATAGAATCTCTGCTTTCACTTGTTAGGGAAAGAGCATTTGTATCCCTCATGTGTAGAGAGAAAACCATGGAAACAAAAGCAAGTGAACCTGAAAATCTCAGAAACTACAAACTGACTGAAAAGGGACTTAAAGCAAACAAACAAACAAACAAACAAAGTTTTAAAGCAAGAATATGGCAAGTTTTTTCCAGTCCTCCCGCATGGTTTTGATATGCAGTATACTTAGAGCTTTGAGCAGGCCCTGAGTACAACTCTTTGTAATTATGCTAATCAAAAAAATCAGAACAGAATAAAACTCCCTGCCTCCCTTAGTGCACTGGGCATTTTCTTCATCTGATGTAATTTACGTCAGTGCAGAAAATACTGCATAAACATACACCATACAGTTACTAGCTGACCCTCCTTTTAGAAGAGTGGAAGAAAATGGCTGTATTACTTGTTGTTATTTACAAATTGCTGAGTAGCTAGTCATATTAAAAATAAGTTTTAAAGAACCAGACAGAGATGTCTAAGGATTTAGAAATCAAGAGACTACGTGCCAAAGATCAAAAGGTCTGGTAACACTCACACCCAATATTAAACATATTTTGATTAATTTTTCATCTGATACTTTCACTTGTTTAAATGGCAATGCTGCTGACATTAAAAAGCCCTAATATAACTGCATAATTTTTCAAGAGAGGCTAACTTCAAAAGACTTGCTGGGAAATAATGAAAGGATGAAGCAGTTTTACAGGGAGTCAGCTTCCAAATTCATCATTCAAATAAAATAATAACTGGCTCTGGAGATCTCTTTTGAGCATGAATCACTATGCCCAAGTGCCACACATTTATCCCAGATAGAGAGGTAGTGCTGCAAGGGGCCCCTTCATGGCTGTGCAGGTCTCGCACAAGGTAATGAAAGAGCTCCCAGCAGCATCTGGTATCAGTTTCTCCTTTGCTGTGGCAAACTGCTGGTGTTATAATCAACAATCCATGCCATTTGTTTTTTTTCCTTCCTTTGTAGTCCTTGCAAGAGGTTTCTCTCTCAGATTTTTGATTTACTATTGGGTTATTTCTTTGTAGTTTTGTGATAGCTGCTGACAAATGGCCAAGCACTTTGAAGGTCATTCTTCAGAAATGGTCTCTTGATTTGGGAGGAACAGAGAGACCAAAGTTCTGGTGATTCTGGGTCAGCCTAAAAGAAGAATGATATGGCATTAGATACAGGGAGATGCAAGATTTCACCAGAATATGAGTCTGAACGTATCTGCTGTCTGTCCCATGAATTGTGTTTCTGCAAAATTTAAATTCCAAGTATCTTCATTTTGTCAGCCAGAACAAAAGATGTGGCTCCTGTTTTCTGGCTCCCTCAAGAAAATGAAGTGGATCAAGGTTTCAAAAGCTGCTTTTTCTTCTAACATTGCACCCTGTAGCTTTTTCTGAGGTCTCAGGCTCTCATGGGCTGCCCTCGCTTATGTGTGTGAACCTGTGAGTTCATCTGCAAACAAAGTCTGTGCCGATGCTCTGATAGAAGTTTCTCCTAGCTGGGCTGGAGCCATGACAAATATATGGCCTTTTCCATTTTGCTTCCTGTGATTTGGTGTTTTGGAGTAAAGGTGCTGACAGGCACCCCCACAGTATCGTATTCATATAAATGTTGCTAATAAAAGTTTGTTCTCAGATCCGGAAGACCATGTGGGAACAGTGTACTCTGTTCATTACATTACCCTCCTTTTGACGAGGAAAGTACCATCTTGCACACCTACTTGTAAACCATCTCGGATAGCATCGGTAATAACCTTAGGGATCTCTGAAGGCCTTTTGCAGAAGTCCCTGTTTAGAAGCTGCCCTTGTCCTCCGACAGGGACCTGGCAAGAGTGAAAAATCCCATCTTCTACTCAAGGAAATACTACCAGGCCCTTTGCCTTGTACTTGTCTTCCTTCTTCCTTCAATAAGGGAGGGAAAAAAGAAAATGCCTGTGGAGTCTTTTTCATAATGATTCAACTACTGAGGATCTAGAGGAGCTGCCACACAGCAGGCTTCAGTAAGAGGGGGTTTTTTTGGACAATGCAGACTCAACCAGCTGTGTTAAAATGATAAACACAGAAAAGAGAGGACCTGGTGGCTACTGAGTCATATCCAGTTCATAAAGCTCACTGAGTCTTGGAAGCTTTGAGACTATGGCAGAGGAAGGATCACCTTCTTTCTGTAAGGTTTTCTTTGTAGAAACCTGTGTGATCAGCAAGTGGGCCAGACGAAGCCTCCCTGTGACTCAGCATCATTATTCTGCTCTTTAATACATCTGGCTTTGCCAGGACTGTAAAGCAACTTCGGATATTTACATAGTACTTTGTAATTTTTCTGCATGGTGCTCCTGCCTTCTGTACTTCCACAATTTTTGTCCTGGGTACAAAGTTGGGTTATGATTCCTTAAGTTGCCTGGGATGTTTCAGAGAAAGAAATGCATTGAGTCCCTTAAAGTGCCTTCAAAACCTCCGTCTAAATGTTTAGAATTTAAAAGTAGTTACAAAACATTTCTTGTAATCTGAAGACTTGTCCTGCTTATCAAAGGGCTCCTGAGTCAAGGGTCATGTGTGCCTTGGCCTAGTATTCAGACACAGGCACTAAAATACTTTCCATTGACTACCACGTTAAACGATTCATACTGCAGAAAGGCAAGAAGTGTTGCTTTTTCTTGAGCAGATAGTTGCTCCACCACCATCAAGCTCTGAAGAAGCTGTTGCTAGCAGTGGTTGAGCCCAGCTAGTGCCAAAGCACTCAGAGGACTCCTCAGAGTCTGGCTCCCAGTGCTGGGTGCCAGCTTGTGAGCAAGGGAGAAGCCATTCATCTCCCTTTTGGCTGCTGGAGGACAAGGCAATGCCAGCTCCTTCTCACAGGAAGAGCGCTTGTGTCCCTGGTCTGGGGTGTGTGGGATGGGAATGCAACAGCAGGGGCACAAAAATCTCCTCACTTTTGGGCCTAATCCAAGAAGAGTGCCTACACATGATAGCTCATGGCAGGAATTATTCCACTGAAAGGATCACTATCTTTGAAAGGCTTTTTTAAATGGAATAATTTAATTTCCAATGTCCACAGCTGCCTGGAATGAAGTTATCCTTTGAGTTTGCCTGTAGGAATGCGGGATTTCTATGAGGATTTATATAGTATACTCAGCAATAGTAAAGGAATGGCATTGCTTTGATCTTATTCTTTCTTTTTTTTTTTTTTGGATTTTACAGTAGGTGATGATATGGAAGACTGTATATTCTGTATTCAGAGAGGCAGTCACTTTTCTTGTGTTTATTTTCACATTATCTCTTCTTCAGTTTCAGTAGATGACCAAAACTGTTATTTTTCCCTTTGTTGCATGATCAATTGACCAATGTAAAATCATTAAATGCCTTTTCAGAGAACAAAAGGTAGCCTGTTTCCCACTGATAAAAAAGTTGTTTTAGCACCTGCAAATCTGTTTTGCATTTAATGGAAAACTTTATTCCATGCTGATAACAGGATCAGAAAATGGGCTCTGACAGCATGTTGTGATTTTACAGTATCCAGGGGTAAAACTTGAGCTAATTATGAGCACATGGCTTTCAAAAGTCATACTTTTATATATAACTCCATAAATCTTGCTAAGTGAAATCCAAACCTATGTCTACAGCATTTGCTAATCATTAGGTTATTAATTGTTTTTTCTTCTTGATTCATACAAGCTGGGAGTGTTTGGAGTTTTGTTTTTAAAGTAATGGCTGCAAAAAAATAGGAAGTACTTTCTTTCCCCCTGTAACTTCACGGGAGGTGTTTCTGCTGAACTGCTGAAGCTAAAAAACCTGATGGTCTCCTAAACAAAGGCCTCTGTAGAACAGTTTTTCAGCACTGCAATTCAAATGGTGTCTAGTTTCAGCCCAGAATACCAAGGTCATAATTTTAGGCCATAGATGGCTCTCCCAGATGTCTTTGGTCAACTTAATCACAGTTTGCCTGAAGGTTGTGCTTTCAGGTAATCCATCACGGCATAATTGTAAATCAAAACCTCCTTCCAACTCAATAAGTAGCATATTTTTAGTTTGTGTTAAGACTGACATAGGACAGGAACTTACACTGGTTTATTATATTAAGCAATATTACTGGTTAGTCTCATTTGCCACAAATACTATTAGAAATGTTTTGATAATTGATATAAAAATATTTGTTGTTGATTTTTTTAAACCATAATTCAGATAGGGATTATAGATGGTCTTTTTAAGCTTTAGTGAGCATTAATACTTGTAGTTTAAGCTACTCACTGCTTTACTTCACTCTAGAGAGAGATATCATATCTTGGCCTGATGTTTCCATCAGACTGAACCTCAGATAAAGTGTTTTTATTAAATGATAATATAAGATTTTTGGTTGTGTGTAGGAGGCCAGATCCTGAAGTGGATTGTAAATATGTTTCTGAATAGGATGGAGGACTTGTCAGCATCCACAAGTAGTCCACCACTCTTTTTTCTGTTCAAGGAGGGTTGCAAGGCAAAGGGGGAAGGGAAAACTGGTGACACATTGTAAAACACAGAAATCATGAGATGCCCTTCCAGTAGATTCTTCTGTGAGACTCTGCACTCTCACCCTCACTTGTTGTTACTTTTGGGATCTGTTGTAACTTTGGTCTTCTGATAAAAGTGGGTGTGATTTTTGGCCTGAAAAGTAAAAATTGTTTTGTGTGCACCTGAAGTAAGCCAGCATGAAAATCAAAAGCACCATACATTCAATATAACAAAGTAATGACCCTTCACGTTTAAGTCAAGAGCAAAAACACTGTCTCTGCTGGAAACATAATTTTAAATAGATGGACAGCGATTGCAGAAACTGGAATTTGGCCAGGATGCTAATAGCAGCAGGCTTGTGACATATTCCACGTGTGCCATAATGCCCAGCAATGTTGCGGCCTAGCTTTTGTGCCGTGCTCAAAAAGGGAGTGGCAGTCTGCGGTGTGCCCCATTGCCACTTCCAGTAGAATATCAAGTGAGTGTGTTTAATTGATGGTGTTGATCTTTATGTGCATACATACCTACACTAAGCACATTTAACAAATTAATGTAACAAGCACAGGGAGAGCTGCAGCTCCAAGACTTCAAATTCACTTTGAACTATATTTACAGTATGCACTGTCAACAGTTTCCCTGCCAAAGCCATAAACCATCTCTGTGGGGTAGACTAAATACACCTCTTTACAGAGGACATGAGTCTCCCCTTTGGATTTCTCAGCTATAATACTGAGGGGCAGAGGCTTAGCTGGTGTAACTCAGCACAGCTCCAGGGCAGCCAAGGAAGCACCCGATTCCTATTAGCTGGCCCCCAGGAGAAAGACTAGAGCTAAGGGTACAAGATGAAGGGTAAACCTTGAGAAAACATTTTCTGAAACCCCTTGGGAAGTACATTTAATAACATCATAACATCCAAGCCCCCATCGAATGCAAAAATCTTTTTTGCTGGAGATTAAGGTGACAGCGTAAAAAACCCAACTAGATACAGAAACAAAAACTCCTGATAAATTAAATTACTCATTTATAGGCTAATTAATTGCAATGTTTGTTTAATCTCCAAATTCTGTCATGAGCTGCAGGAGTCCTGAGCTTTTATAGGTTGGGGCAGTGCAAAACATATTCCATATCCAAGAAAATCTTGCCAAAATCCATTGCAATGCATCTTTTTTTTTTTTCCCCCCCCTTTCTAATCCTTGTTTTGCTCTTGGTGATCATGGTAACAGTAACAGCTGTCGAATGTGGCTTCAGGCTGTCTGACTCCCTTGGGAGAATTTATGTGTTTTTCTACTTCCTTTCCTTATTAGGAGGCAGGAATCTGCGACACCTATTAGAACAAGTATGCATAAAGGGTAATGACTGTGCAATTTATTAGTGGTCTGTTCTCCTTCAAGCAAGCCATCAACCATAAGCACACAGTTTGTGCCAGGGATCACGGCTGGGTACAATCTTGTCGTGCAGCAGGTGGGCAGCAGCAGCAGAGCTTCACTGCACAGAGAAGTGTGGCTGGGGAGGTCAAATGATGGTCTGCTTAAATAAACCTCTTAACTGAATACCCGTGAAGAGAAGACAGGATGGATGGTATTGCTAAATGTTTATCTTGAAGCCCCAGGTGAGAAAGGCAAATATCAGAGACTCAGATGCTGTAATTTTGTGCCAAAATTGTTAAATTGAGCACTTCTCAGAGGGTGGTGTGCCTGCAAAAGGCTGCCCATGTAAATGAAACAGTGGGAGCTCAGTGCGTCCTGATACACAGTATAGTCATCATGTTAATTATATTCATGCTTCTTTAACAAAACATTTTTCAAAAACCTGAAATCAGACTTCAGGTCTAGAACCTAATCACAGATGACAATGACCAGCATTTTAAGAGTGGAGAAGTCAGTAGATTACACATCATTTTCTGAGAATGAGGAACCTTGATTTATATTCCTTGTGCATGAATGAAAGGTGCTCGCTGTGCCAAAGTCTGGGATCATTCACATCTCTATCCTGGTGCCATCTCTAATGCCACTTCTGGGTACTGAAGAAGGTAATAATCCTGAATTTATTTAAACATTACCTGGCCTAGGTATTTGTAAATATACTGCAGTCCCTTGCACAAAGAGATAATTTTATTATATAATACTTTGGCTGTGTCATCTAATAGAAATATGTAAGGAGGAAATAAAGCAGAGATCCACATCCACACCTCCAAGAACTGGACCAATCATCTGATACCAATAGTAGCAAAACCAATCAACTTCTATAGCAAGACTCATTCTAACCAGTATCAATCTCTATTCCAATAAATGTGAGACCCTTTTTACATTACTATGGATTAGGAGGCAAAATAGTTGCCCTGAACTGCTGACATAAACAAGAATAGGCCCAAACACATTGACTGCACTAAATGCCATACATCAGGGAGGACAGCAGGGCACTGCTCATATTTTATTGGGTTATGCTAACAGCAATTCTGTACTAATGAATATAAAAATATTTTAATATGCCTTGATTATTTAAATATCTGTCCCGTTAGTAGGCAGCTGGGAAAACTGGCAGCAAGTGACAAAATCTCAAGCTAAGCAGATCCTTTTGTTCAGGACAACACCTAGCTGATTTGTTTGCATGTAGACCATGCACAGGCAGAATTGGAACAGCAATGACAATAACACCTGAAAATTCAGATTTTTTAAACTTTTTTTTTAGGAGTCACCCTTTGGAAAATACTGTGATGAAATTATATTTGTGTAAAACATAAAAAACATTAAGGTTAAAAAACCCTGTTGAATTAAGACAGAGAAAGGCAACTGGGAAGGAAAGTGAGTCATGGGAAAGCAAGTGCTGATGAAAACCAAGCCTATATAGAACGGGATTTTGCCAATTTTTGGAGATTGCTCATGCAACTATAACAATGAGCAACAGCAACATGATAGCTCTTTGTTCAGGCATTCTCACTGATTAAATCTTGATTTCAGAGCTAACAGCTAAACCTTCAGGCAGCAGGTATAATGTAATTGTTTGATCTGTCTAATTAAGAGTTTGGATGTCTCAACACAGGTAAAGCAGTCAGATGCCATAGAGATGAATAAATATGCAGGCAATGCAGTAACAAGAACAACACTTTTTTTCTGGTAATTGAATGGGAGGAAATGATGCAGTCCCAGCATGGTTTCCTCCACAGGATGGCTGTATTGAACCCCAACAAGGCATGGCTGCCTGCATTTTTAGGAGCAGTGAGGCTTACAGAGCACTGATTCTGCATTGCCTTGCCCCAGCCCTTGCATGTCCATGCAAGGTGTCACTTTGGGACAGGCCCTGTACTGTGAGATATGTGGCTCCAGACACCACGTCACTTGCATCAGGGAAAACCTCTGTGTGTCCTCTCCTTACCCTCCCTCCTGCTATGTCGTGTGATGTTTTGCCATAAGGCAAATCCTAGCACTAGCCATACCTGGATTTCTTACTTGGCGTTGCCAGAATATCCCAGTCTCTTACATACCACCCCCCCGAGGTCACACTGTATTTTCTTTGTGCTATAGTTATTACAGTAAATTGTGATAAATATCAAAATGCCTCTTCATTCTTGAGGGGGTGTATACCAGAGGAAGAAACAGAAGTTCAGTGAGTGATCTTGAGATTTTCACCAGTGCAAATGGGAGCAAGGTACAACTTTTTTTCTCCATCCTAGAGGGTGTTTTAGTTTCTCTGACTTTCCCATATGGATGTATATATTGCCTCAGTCAACTGGCAACACTGCACTCACCTTCAATCTCGTTGTAAGTATCCTACACCAATCCAGCCAGCACTGTAAACCAAGTTTCTTGAGCAAGTACTTCTCACCCAATTAATCCAGGCACTTCAGTAGCAGCTCTTCAGGTCCAAAGATGGATAGATGATAATGAATGCCAATAAAACTCATATATCTAATAAAAATACCCAAACCAAAACAAATAATAAAAATATTCAACCAAAACCGCAGAATCTAGATAATACGTGTCTTAACAATCACTGGAGGTCCGTGGGGCACAACCCCTTTCCTGCCAGGGACACCTGGGGGAACCTAAAGCTGGTTTTGTGCATTTCTGTCTGCTGAGTGCCAGAGGCACTGAGTTCTGGCAGACACACTGTCGTAGGGGCCAAGGCAAGCAATCTCAGTCTTTCTCATCACCAAACTGTCAGGACAGTGATAATTTTTTTCACTTCTGCCTTTGACTGGATCTGAAGTGATGATATGGAATTGCAGAGGTTTGTATCCCATTACCAGATCTCTAAGCCATTTCAGTGTGTCAAGTGAGCTGTCATCTTACCAAGTAAGACCATTTTTAAAAATGCATTTGGTATCTGTCTCCTAACAAATTCTGTATACCCACAATATATACAACAGTAAAATATGTGTTTATATAAAATATTACATTTTGCATTGATATTTATATTCAAGCAACCACAATTTTAAATATAAAGACTACACGTGTAATGTATGTGTATAGTACATTGACAAGATTTATGTAAACACTATACTACTACGATAAATGTACAGATGTTCTCAGTGTACATAAGACATTCTAAGATTAGCAGTTAACGTATCATTGCCATTGGGCTTGCCTGGTAAAAGGTATGAGCGTGTGTTTAAATAACCCCCCACAGTCCCAGTCTGTGACAATGGGAAATCAAAAAAGAAGGGAGTAAAGGAACTTCCCAGTCAAACTGAGAAAAATCCAAGCATTGGTGTAGCACCACAGACTGAGTTCAAATATCTTTAGGATTCAGTTTTGCCCTCACATGAACGTGTATTTCATACATTTAACTTTTCTCTGGCAGCTCTTCCCTTTTCAAAGAACATCCAGAATTATCTGGGCTGCCCTCCCTTCCCAATCCCATCTGCATGTATTACATGAGCAGGTGCTTTTGCAGGATGTGAGCAGAAAATATGGTGATCTGGCTAGCAAGCTGTCTGTGAGCACAGAGTAAAATGAAGATCAGAATTTACTGCCATGTTGGAAATTTTGTCTGCCTGTCTTGTAAGTTTTAAAATCCCAACCAATTTCTTCAGCTAACCTTCTCAGATATATTGGATTGGCCTCTCTCATTTCAGCTCAGTTCCTATTCAATTTTGTTCAAACAATCACTTTAATGGATTTTATTATATATATTTATATATGTCAAAGTAAAACATTCCTGGTTCAGATACTCCCCACATACTGCAGATTCCTAGGAGACACTGCAGTCCTTATGCACCCCAGGCACCAAAGGATGGACCTCTCTGTCTCTAAATCCATTTGCCTGTTTTTATTGTCTGCCTTCTGGATCGCTGCACACTAGGAGAATTTTCTCCGAGTTCTTTTCCCTTGGGTATTTTTTTTCGGTGCAGACAGCCACAATTCCTCTGAAAAGCAGGGAAAGCAGAGACAGCAATCCAAGATTTGTGCCTAAATGTAAATGTGTAAAGGTGAACATTCCAGTGGGCAAAAATGGCCCAAACCACAGAGAAGTTATGACCCCTACCATGAACTCAAGGGAAGCTGTGTGCTTCTGACAGATGATCCCTGTTTTCCCTATATGACTAAATACAATTACGATATTTACATCCTCTTAACTTTTTCTTTTTTTTTCCCCTGAACAATTAGTTCTTCCTATAATTAAAATCCCTGTGGTCATTTCGCAGCCCTTACATTAGCCAAAGAGATGTTTATGCACTACCTCAAGTATTAACAAGACAGAGCTGCAAGCCAAAGCACACTATGATTTAAGAGGGTACCTAATTTTCCTGTTTCATGTTTCCTTTTTTGTGTAGTGAAACTGCAGGTATTAGAAGGAGGCTGATGTCCTTGTTATTAGCCTTTTGACATCATGCTTAATGCTGTCTTTGATAAAATTGGCAGACACTGATTGAGAAAGCAAGCTTCCTCCAAGGCTCTGCCTTCTGCCTTTCATTGACAGCGTATGTGGGATGGAAAGCATCAAAAGCCAGAGAAGTCAACTATATAAACAGTTCAGGTGGTAACTGGCTTCATTAGGTGGCAGAATATTTTAAGAGAATTGATAATATTTAATTAAGCAGACATGGCCTTATTTCATCAGGCAGACATGACTAATGCTGAAGTCTTTTTATAGCATACATTTAATTTAGAGACCCTCCTCTCGTGATTGAAGTCATGTAGGGTCTGGTTCTCATTTATGCCTAGTCTCTATCTGAATACTAACTTTCTAGCCGTAAACAGCCAGTGGACTTACTGCAGGCATCACAGGGTATGTGATCCTTTGGGAGAGTCTGCGCATTTACTCTGCAACAAAGGATGAAGAAACAGAAAAATGTCTCTTTATTGCCTTCTAAGAAGGAAGAGAAAAATTTGCAACCCAGTGCACCATACAAGACGTCTCTAACAAAACATATTTGAAATTCAGAGCTGAAGAAGTATTTTCTCCTCAAAGTGACAATGACAGCTAAGCAATTTTTCAAAGCACTTCAGGCTATTCTTTTAAAAATAGAAAGGGTGTTTCAGTTCTTCTGAACATAATAGTTTGCCTTTTTTGACAAAAATGCAAACACTTCTCATGCAGACTTCTATTTAACATAATTTTCCAGCCAATAGACATTACAGTGGATGCTGTTGCAGTGTCCATTCCTATACTGAAATGTAAAAAAAAAAAGTTTAGCACACCTAAATACTTTTCTGGAATTGTATGTTTTAAACTAGCCTTTGCTTTAATAAAATAAAGCCTCTTTTATTATTAGTAATTCTAACTTTTAGAAAATATTTGGCAGCTGCTCATGTAAAGTCACTTTTTCCAAGGTTTTTTCTCCTAAATACTTTAATACGCATAGGACTCAGTCTAATTACTTTCAGCATTTACACATTAGAATGGAATGACTCTGAAGAAGCTGTCTATTGCCTTGGGTAAAGAATATGATATTAAAACTCTTAAGCAGTTTCTACTACATTTAACCCTTTAATAAAGTACCTTTAAGTGCTGTTCTTAGCATTTTGAATTCTTGTGAAATAGATCTGGAAAAATTCAAAGTATTGACTGATGTTATAGCTGTATGATTAGATAATTAGAAACTTCATTTGGGGAAAATAAGATCACCTTTGAGTTCAGTCAGGCACTATAGGACCCCGAACTCATATCAGCTCCCTGTATTTCCCCTCTCTGATGTCCAGCCCCTGCACTGGATTATAGAACAGGATTTGGGAAAATCCAAGGGAAGGACAAGCGCTCTGAGAAAAGGAAATTAGGATGCATTTGATGCTGTGCTGAAAAGCATCTGCAGTTAACCTTAAAAACATTAGCAAGCCTTTGCATCTGTTTTTACTGAAGATTAACAGTAAGACTTATGGGCTGCACAGATTCTAGTGTGGGCTGATAAGCCTCAGAGCTATCTTTCTGCTTTTTCTCCTAAAGGCTGAGGAGACATTTCTCCAGCATTATTCCTGTGGAGCTGAGATAAGCTGGAATGCCAGAGCAAGTCTGGTGTATTTATCAGTCAGTGAAAACTTTGTCTCAAATGAAATGCTAGTTCAGAAGCACATCAATCACTTTTTTAATTTCCAAGAGATAAGCCAGCCAGTGTTTATTAAGACTGGTTAGCGCACCACTGAAATATGGACATACTGTTCATAATCACCAGCTGTGCTATGTGTCATGTTATGAATAGACGACTTTTATATGGATGTTATAGGGTTGTGCTCTACCTGTATATTGTTCCTGAAGCTGAAGACAGCTCAGAATGCCGCAAATGCAGTAAAGGCTTGCATTTATCACTGTTTATCATCTTAATGATCAGCTCTGTGAGTATCCCAAAGTCCTAAGTGCATCAGTCTTGCAGGGGCCCTTATTTTCCCTTGCCTCCCCTACCTGTGGGAAGATAGAAGAGGCTCAGGATTTATTGTGATCCTATATGGTAAGTTCACTGCTGGTCACTACCACAGTTCATACTTTTCTGAGCATGGTTGGGGGATGAGATTTACATCCTCTGAGGAGCCACTGCCTCTGGGGCTGGGGAGTCTTGATTATCTCAGAATTTCAGTCTTGCTCTATCAACCCAGCACCAAAATGGAGGAGCAAGGAATTATCGTTTTTCTGATTTTTCAGTCACCCAGTGAAATCCCCCAACAGGGTTTAAATTCTCACTTTGATAATGAAAAATGTCTCAAATAATCCAGCTAGAAAGATTTCATTTTCTTTGACAACTGACAGGTCCACTCTGGTTTGAGGGGCTGTCTAGGACACAATACGGTAAGGTGCACCCTTACTGCCACATGGTTTTTTCTTGCAGAAAGTTTATATCTTGCAGAATTCATCAACTAAAAGACACCCACACAGAAAAAGTACAACTTCTTTTGCTCTGTTTGCCTTTCTCTGTGTCTTTTACCTGTTGATCCATTATATAAGTTTTGCATCTGAGTTATTTACTAACCCTTCAAGCGCCAAAATATTCAGTGAAACAATAAATCCATTTATACAAAGGATTTCTTCCCACTAGATTGCAAATATTTTTTGCAGTTTTTATTTCTTTGTCCACTGACGGATGGCATAAGTTACACAGAGACAATCTTTTCATGTATGAAACCTGCAATGAGGGGCTTGCACAGCTCTGAAACAATCTTTTCAAGTAGTAATAATTTAAAAGAAAGATAATATCCCTCTTGTCTGTCTAAGGACTAAAGAGGCTTCCCTTCCCATAACAGACAGGCAAGGGGAGATACGAGGGCTCCATTCATTGTGCACAATGGGACTCTTCTTGCTGTTCTTCTCAGGGCAGTTTAAAAAGTCAGCTATTAACCCAGAGCAAATAAAGGGCTAAAGATGGGAAATGGAGAACCTGAAGGGCCATGAATAAAATCTGTCCCTGTTAGGAAACCAGCCTCATCAGGCTCTAATCAGTGAGGAATCAGCTGTGCTGCCAAGGCCTGAAATATTTAAATCCTGGTGACAGACAAGATATAAGCTATGTGAGTCTGTATTTCAGGCTGCTGAAGTCAAGTGTCACAGTTTGGTTTTGTGAGAGGAATGAGCTGAGAGAATGGAAGAAGATGAGAAGCAGCAATTAAGTTATTAATTTTCGCACCTTGTGCAGCCTTCCTCTCCTTTCTTAGAAAGTCCTGGTTTAGACACAGACAAGAGGATGCTGCTCCCAGCCTTGATCCAGCTGTACACCTACCTCAAAGCTGCCTTCCAGACTGCCCACTGGCCTGCAAACCCTGATGAGCCAGAAAATCCAACTCTATACCAGGCAAGGAACTGCAATATGATCGCTAGAGCATGCTCATTAAAAAAAAAGAAAAAAAAGAAAAAAAAGAAAAAAAGATAAAAAAGATAAAAAAGATAAAAAAGATAAAAAAGAAAAACAGGGGGAAAAAAGGCATGGCAAAATTCAAACATCATTTAATTCAGGTTAAATCTAGATGTGCTCAGCTCTGTTCTCCAGTAGAAACTGAAACTATTCTTGTTCTCTTGTTCCTTTTTCTTACTCAGAGCCAGTCTTCATCTGTCAAATCTCACCTTATTGGCATTGTCTTCAGATCTCACCAAGAAGATTTGGTGGTGCTTTTTTTAAAACAGCTGTTTTAGCAAAGGAACACCTGTTGTCCGTAAGAGATAATGCATTTTCTTTCACTTAAAAGGAAAACTGTAGGAAAGGTAGCTCAGGAAGCAGGTCACTTTTTTTACCCTAAGTGACAAGTAATTATTTCCACCATTTGAATCTAAAATAACACTATTTTGGGTTACAGAATCCAATAGAAATTAATCACTTCTATGCTCATTTTTAAAAAATGGTAGCTGAAACTGTACCTAGAGCTGTAGTCAGAAAACAAATCTGAGTTTTCATGGACAAACTTCAAATAATTATGCAAACAAAGCAGATCAAGGCATTTTTCATGGCCCGCTAAGAATTATGTTTAAAAATCTGGTCATTATTTGTTTGTTCTTACAATGTGATTTGGATATGACTGTACTGTTACCAACTCATGCTTTTTCACTGCGATAATAATTAACCACACAGTGCTGGCAAGTAGATGCAGGGGAAAAGAAATTTCTCACTTTTTGTATTGTGCTATACTTTGAAAAATTTATCCATTTTTAATTCCATATTTGAAAGGAAAGAACCCCAAAGAGAAAGTAAAATTTAGATCAGGAGGACACTTTCGGCGATTGAAGAAAATATTTTCTTTTGGTTAAAGTCATGACGCTATCCTCTCAAATGCAGCTTGAAGCTACAGAGTGAACCCTTTTCTGTCACTTTTGGGAAAGGAAAACCATAAATGTGTTATTATTATTACTATTATTATTATTATTATTATTGTAGAGTATGTGCTGTAGTCCATGTCCAGGATTTACAGATATTGAGCAGCCCATGCTGAAGTTTTTGGAGCTATTAATCTGACATGCCCCCTCAGTGAATTAAATTTACGGCATGCTTACAGCAGCCAGAGATGCTTAGGCCTATGGAAAACACTGTGTTGTTGTGCTAGACACCTTGGAAAGACAGAATAAGAGGAAATGTCTGCTTCTTGGGCATTAAAACCAAAATTAAAAACATCAATAAAGAGTGAAGGAGGAATAAATGTATAATAACCACTAAGGGAATGACTGAAAGAGAGTACAGGAAACAGCCATGCTTGACTAGGGAAGAAAGTGTCCATGGGGTTTCAAATAATTTCAAGTTTTCACAAATAGCAAACAGTGATAGAACACAAGACATTTGGGATGAAGTAGTACTTGTTAAAGGTGAAAAATGTCTTTGTTTCCTGGGACTGGAGGAAGTTAGAGAGGAGTGGAATAAGCTGGGTCCTAATTTCTTCTGTCTTCCCAAATACTGTTGGGCAGAAGACAGAGAAAGGCTGGAGTATCCATCTCCTGCAGGTAAACTTTGAGGACTTTTTGCAACTGCAGAAGATTGGTTGAGCTTTTAAAGATCTGACACAGTTACCTGAAAACAACAGCCAGAGGAATGTCTGTGTTTTGTACCCTAACATTTTGTCTCCCTTTCTATAGAAATACTACACATAAAATTCTTGGTGACCAAGCCACAGTATGCTTCTTGCTAATATACTGGCTTCAGAGAAAAGAAGTTTTGTCAGTGGCATAGACCTCAGGTCCCAAGGGTAGCAGTACAGACATCACTGTGGTGGCTTAAAAACAAACACACAGTCTAAAGACACCATGGTCAAAAACGGCTTGTGCTGGTTCAAGTGCAACAAAGCAAGCACAGAATGGCCACAGAGTCCTCCTCCCATGCAAGAACAACACTGTGGCAGACCTCTGGCATGTGGGACAAAAGGCAGTGCAAAAGCAGAGGACAGAAGCAGCAGGGGGGTGCTGAAGCTGGAGGGCAGGGGCCTGACAGCAACCAGAAGACAAATGCAGTTGAGCAGCAGAAAGTCACCACATAGTTAAATTAATAGTCTAAGAATTAGGTCAAGAAAACTACTACCTAAGAGTCAATGTTCATAGCTTTCACATGGACACTTAAAATATATGCCTAATACACAACTTTTTCCTTTGCATTTCAACAGTTTCCTTGGTTTTTGTATCCAAGCATAGGAGTTGATTTTCTCCCTGTTCCATTGAACATGTACACAATACTAGCCCAAAAGACTGTGCTGCTCCCTTTCCAGATTTTGTATCCTGGTGCTCACATTAACAGAAAATTCTGGAGGGATATAAGATACATGTATTCAAAATACATCACCTAGTCTTGGGCTGAAGATTCCTAATCAGTGGGGAGGAAATATTCCTTTTGCACAGACCTCATTGACCCAGGCTTTGAGCTCCTCCTCTAGCCAGACTTCATCCACTGAGAGGCAGGTGGGATCAAAATTAAGAGAACAGCCCAAGCCCAGTAGCTGGCCTTGGCCATCTGTGACGTGGCTTTTCTCAAGGAAATAGCTGTCTTGAAATGTAGAAAGAAGAGATGGCTGGAAACAAAACACTTTTGCTGGTGAGACGAGCCTGCGAAGGCGTCACCATGGAAAATGCTTATGATGCAGATATGGATTCACCTGCATGGGAGAATTGGGCATGTAGTCATGGCCAACAGGATCCGCAGCAAGATATCTTGAAGAAAGGACGCCCCTGATATGTCAAAGAGTACAGGAAGCCCACATGTAAAGGCAATATAGTGCAGCACTGCTGACAAAAATGGCCACTGTCCACAAAGTAAAGCACAAAATAGCCTCAAAATCTTTTTTTGCTGGGGCTGTTGCTTGTCACTCAGCATCATAATTAACATCAGGACATTCCCAAGTGTCTCCTCCCCACAGGGCTAGTTTGGGAAACATCAGGCTACCTAAGTTTAACCAGCTTTTTAGGTACCATGGTGTCATATGAAACATACTTGGACAGTTTGGGGCAAATATGAGAACTCACAGCTCTTCACAGAATATTTTGCTCAGTGTGCCCTCCAGTTTCTGTATCTAGCAGAACTTAAGGTACCTACAAGGGACAAAAGGGACAACAGATTCTGTAGAACAGGGAGCTAGTAGTATTCTTCACACTCTAGAGAGCAGCTGGTTTCGTTTTACTATAAAGAACTGTCTCTGTGTTGAGGTTTGACCCTGGCTAAATGCCAGGCACCTACAACGTCTGCTCTCTATGCTCTCTCCTGCTGCAACTGTGCAGAGGAGTGGGAAGAAACTAACACAAACACACCGGACTCATGAGTTGAGATAAGCCACCGATGGCAGGACGCACAGGCACAGGGCAAAGCAGGTCTGAACACTTAAAGTTGCAAAGTGATTCATTAATCACTGACAGAGTCGGAGGATAAATCAGAGGTAAAAATAAGCTCTTAAGACACTGTTTCTTCACTCAACCCCCTTCCCTCTTAATGCATCGCTTCTCCACTCACCCCCTCCCTCCTTCCAACCAACAGCTCCAGGGCAGGGGCAGGGTATGGGCTTTTTTTTCTCTTAGTCAGTCCATCATCACAATTCTTCTGCTACACACACTGTTTCTCTACTCACCCCTCCCCCTATTAAGACACCATTTCTCAGCTCACCCCCCCTCTCCTACCAATCAACAACTCCAGGCGAGGGAGGGGGTGGGCAGGGTATGGGGGTTTCCTTTGGTCAGGGTCAGTCCATCAGGGAGAAGTGTCCTCTACTTAGCCATGGGGACCCTCCCATGAGAGACAGTCCTCTGTGAACTTCTTTGGCGTGGGTCCAATCTCATGAGCTGCAAACCTGCCCAAATTTTGCTGCAGCACGAGCTCTTGTCCATAGGGCGCAGACTTCCAAGCTGAGGCCAGGCTGTTTCCATCCCAGGAACAAGGCCTTTCTCTCTCCTGCAAGGCCTTTGCAACTCTTAGTCTCTGGGACTCCCACTGGATCACAGCTTCCTGCAGACATCCACCTGCTCCTCTGGTGTGGGCACCTCCCCACAGGCTGTGGGGGGTTCTCTGCATCCCCTGGACCCCATGGGCTGCAGGGGGACCACCTGCTCCCCCATGGTCTTCACCATGGCCGGCAGAGGGTTTTCAGCTCCGACACCTGGAGCACCTCCTCCCCCACCTTCTCCACTGACCTTGGTGCCTCCATGTTGTTCTCCCTCACATATTTTCACTTCCTCCTCCTCCTCTGGCTAAAAACAAGTGCGTGCTCACATTGTTTTAATTTCTTCTTAAATATGTTTTCACAGAGGCGTAACTAACACCTCTAATTGGCCCAGGTTTGGCCAGCAGCATGTCCATCATCTTCAGAGCCATCAGAGACTGGCTCTGCTGGACATGGTGGAAAACTCCCAGAATGTTCACACAGGACACACAGGAGCCATCTTTGTACCCCACCCTACTCACTAGCAAAAACTGGGCCAAGTAAAACTACCACACTCCGCAATCATGATTGCTGCGTGCAAGGTTTATTTTTATCAAGCAAAACAGGACTAAATGACATGCTTTTAAATTTAAATCTGCTTAGACATTTAAATAGATAAGCAAAAAGGATTATTCTCATGGGTAAATATTGTAGGCATGATTTTCAACATTACAACTCAGCAAGCCATGCTTTGTCATAGTGTACATTGAGTGCCATGTGTGTGCTAAATTGGAGAAACAGAAGTCTACAGTTTCACGCTCCACTTAAGTAGAGCCTGACCGAATCAGGATAGGAGAAAAGCACCTCTTGTCTAGATAACAGAGCTTCCATCTTACTTATAAAAATGCCAATGACAGCAACTTTTTATTAAATTCATATGGTAATATTCCCCAAATTCCCTCTATGAGATACTGATAAAGAAGGTCATTCTCTTCTGCCTCTCAGACAGCTTTAAAAATTAGCAGATACTGCTTGGTTTTGTGCTTTATAACTGCATTTTATTTTACCTTCTGCTATGAATAAAACTCTTCTAAGCCCTATCCGTTCCTTGCGTGTTAAGACACGGCATGTGTGTGTCTATCTATGTGTATATATTACAGGATACAATTTCTCAGCCTATTTTATTTAAAAATAAGCATTACATTGTTTATCAGTTTATATTTAATTCCTGACATCATGTATCATTGTCTCTTGTTTTCCTCTGTTTCTTTAAAAGTTTCATTAACTTTTCTTCCCTTTTCATCTTCTCTGACTCTCTCCATGCATCCTTATTACATATGTTCTCTTCCCATGTAAGTTTTCTCTTTCTAACTTTTCACATCATTCAGTGCTGCATCATATAAGAACCTTATATGTGTTTCTCTGTGCCTGTAGTTTTTGGTTAGGAAACTCATAAATATATGAAATATTTTTCTTCTTGTCCTTGCATAATACTGTGTGGATCCTAAAAATACTTGATCCCAGTCCTGCTGTTCAGCTGTGTGGGTCTCTTTTCTGCTGTGACTGGGCACTGAGATCAAATAAGGCATGGAAACCACAAGCAGTTGCAGTCACAGCTACTGCTCAAACATTGACATAGGTGGTTGAATCAGACTGCTCTGGAGGGGTACAGCACCCCAGTCTTCTGAAGTATAAGACGGAAGGCAAGGCGAGGCAATACAAGGGGGCAAAAGAAGACACCTTTCAATGGCCAAATGGAGCTCTGGATGACTTTTTTGAGCTAAAGAGTCCCCCATATATTAGAGCATATATTAGTCAATGCAACAATAGAAGCTAAAGCAGTGCACTCAAGGTGGCACACACTTGCTAAACTTATTCAGGGAAATAAATATGCTGTAAATCCAGAGCTTCAACAATAAAGTCTCCATGTCCTGAAAAATATTTGAGCCCAAGAACAGGGTCCCCAGGAAAGTGGTTGCAGCACCAAGCCTGACTTGAATTCAAGAAGTGTTTGAACGCTGTTCGTGCGCATATGATATGATACTTGGAAATGTCCTGTGCAGGGCCAGGAGCTGGACTCGATGATCCTCATAGGTCACTTCCAACTCAACATATTTTATGGTTCTGTTACCTTCCAACTTTTTCAAATAAGAAAAAGATTTATATCTTTATAATTTTGAAGTCTTGGACACTGTGTGGAATATCTGGGTAAGTGTTATGGAAAATAAGTGCTCTGAGTCTTGAGATGAGGTTTTAGCAGTTGAGAAAGGTTCTGTCCTTAAACCTAATTCACATTTATCTTCACACCCAGATCAAAAGCCTTACATATTAACTGTGTTACCCCATATTTTGAATTTTGTCCCTTAATGAAAACTATACTTGAACATACAATGTAATTTCTTTCCAATTCTTTAATACTCAGATAATATTTCTTGAGTTTTTTCAGCAGTTTTAACATCACCTCAAACTGAAGAAACACCTCAGTTCAAGAGCTCTTCCTTTCCATCCTTAGATAGGAGAGCACAGTACTATATGTAATTGTATATAAATCTCACTTTATTTGCCTTTAGAATCTCTGTTTCAACATGCATTTCTGAGTCACTCTCACTTGGTTTTGCCCTTGTTTCAAACGAGTTTTCCTGCTAGAGTGCACAGTTTTCTTCCTTGGGAAAGAAAGCCTCTCCTGTTATTTCAAGCATTGGTAGGCAGCCTGTGGTGCTCGGGCTCATGGGCTATATCATCAGGTATTATAATATTTCTGCCTGTAGCTAGTAAGTGTTTTGAAAGTGACAAAAGGGAAAAAAATGAAGAAAATAACAACCATAATTTAAGAAGCTGGCTTTAGGAAAGGTCCCATACCTAGCATTTGCCATTGAAATGCTAGCACAAACCTTTAAACCAAATAATCACTGAGCCCCAGAATGACAGAATATGCTGAATAGGAAGGGACCCACAAGGATTATCAAAGTCCAACTCCTGGCCATGCAGAGGACCAGCCCAAGAGTCACACCATGTGCCTGAGAGCATTGTCCAAATTCTCTTGAACTGTCAGGCTGGTGCTGTGACCACTTCCCTGGGGAGCTGTTCCAGTGCCCAAACACCCTCTGGTTTCTAACAACCAACCTAAACCTCCCCTGACACAATTTCAGACCATTCCCTCAGGTCCCATCACTGGTTCCCACAGAGAAGAGATCAGTGCCTGCCCCTCCTCTTCCCCCCACAAGGAAGTTGTGACTGCACTGAGGTCTGTCCTCAGTCTCCTCCAGGTTGAACAGACCAAGTGACCTCAGCTGCTCCTTGTCTGGCTTCCCCTCAAGGCCCTTTATTATTGTCATTACCCTCTTTGGATGGTCTCTAATATTTTAATATCTTTCTTATATTGTGGCACCCAAAGCTGGCCCCAGCACTTGAGGTGAGGCTGTCCCAGAGCAGAGCAGAGCAGGACAATCCCTCCCTTGCCCAGCTGGCGATGCTGTGCCTGATGCCCCCCAGGACACGCTTGGCCCTCCTGGCTGCCAGGGCTCTGCTGGCTCAGGTTCATGGCTCATATCTGAGTCATTCTGACTCATATCCTGTCACTGACCAGGACCCCCAGGTCCCTTTCCATGGCACTGCTCTCCAGCATCTCATTCCCAGTCTGTCCATGCATCCAGGTTTGCCCCATCCCAGGTGCAGAATCCAGCACTTTCCCATGTTGAGCTTCACACAGTTGGTGATTGCCCAGACCCCTGATTTGTTGGGGTCTCTCTGCAGGGCCTCCCTGCCCTCGAGGGAGTCAGCAGCTCCTCCCAGTTTTGTATCACCTGTGAACTTGCTCAGTGTCCATCCAGTCCTGTGTCCAGGTCATTTATGAAGATGTTGAAGAGCACAGGGCCGAGGATGGAGCCCTGTGGAACCCCACCAGTGACAGGTCCCCAGGCTGCTGTCACCCCATCCACTGTAACCCCTTGTGCCTGAGCCCTGAGCCAGTTGCTCACCCATCACTTGATGTGTTTATCCAGCCGTGGGCATTTTGTCCAGAAGGATCCTGTGAGAGACAGTATCAAAAATTTTACTGAAATACAAAAAGATCCCATCAGCTGGCTTCTCTTGATCTGCTGGGTGGGTTACCTTGTCAGAAAAGGAAACCAAGTTTGATAAGCAAGACTTTCCTCTCAAAACTGTGCTGGCTGTGACTGATGACTGCATTGTCTTTCAGGTGTTTTTCGGTACCCCAGAATAATCTTCTCCATAACTTTACCAGGCACTGAAGTGAGACTGACAAGTCAATAGTTTCCAGTGTCCGTTTTCTTGCCCTTCTTGAAAATCAGGGCAGTGTTAGCAGCTTCCATTCATCTGGGACCCTTTTGGATCCCCAAGACCACTGAGAAGTCATCAAGAGAGGTTTTGCAATGACATCAGACAGCCCTTGAAGGACTCTTGAATGAGCCCCACCAGGCCTGATAGATTTGTAGGGATCCAGCTGGAGCAGGACATCCCACACAATTTGGGGGTCAATTGAGAGTTGAACATTCTCACAGTAATGGTTCTCCATCTCAGGGCACTGAGACACCCTTGGTCTGCCATCTGTGTGGAACACAGAGGCAAAGAATGCATTAAACACCTCTGCCTTCCTTTTCTTCTACTTTTCATTGGAGGCTCAAGATCCATTTAGCCCACTCAACTTCTATTAAATGGTACTAAAACTCTTGTAGTAGGAAAAAAATGACAAATTTCACCACAAAATTGAAACCTCCAAAACCACATTAGCCTAGGGAAAGCTAAACAGCCTTATGGCTAAACCAAAAGACTTCTGGAGAGAGGGAAGATATTTCAGTTTTTCACGGGCAGCCATGGGGAGTTCATTTTTATCATTTTTCCAAGGAAGGTGTAATGAAAGCAAGTAGCTAACAAAAATCTACACTGCTTTCACCTTACAAGAAAATGGCCAGCTGAGTTGCTTCAATTTATGCTGAGAAAACACATGGACATTGGCCTGCAACTTTAACATGAAAAAAATTCAATGTAAAACTTGAAGGCAGACATCACTAATAGACATTCCTGTTTCCTGCCTCCAGCAGCTCCTGAAAACAAAGAAGATATTCACTCCCACTGGCAGCCACATTCCCTTGCTTCCCATTGGTGCATCCCCAGCTGCCCAGCACTGTACTTCAGCCCCCACCTGCTCTAGCTGAGCCCTGACCATGCCTGGGAAGGGAAGCACCCCTCAACAGCCTCAATGTAAACAACCCAAAATGCCCCAAAACGGTGCTAGTCCCTCAGAGTCCCTTGTGGGGTTAGCAAGGGCTTACAGGGAAAGGCTGTGTCCAGTGGAAGTGTGAAAAGGGTCAGGGAGGAAACCAGTGCCAGAAAGACACCAGAGTGCGGGTAGGGAGGGGGAAAAAATTTGGGAATTGACTGGTATGTGGAAGATGTTGGTCCTGTTTCTGTGTGTTCTGTGAGATTTAAGACACTTGTGTACCCTCCTCCATCCTCTGTGGGATGAGCTTCCCTTCCTCTCAGATGCTGTATGCTCATCTTTCCTGGGGCACGGGTTGTATTTTTGCTGCGTGGCTCTGCCTGGTTACCGCCATATCTCTTTCTTGCTACCTACCTCCGCTCTTCCTCAATGTGTTTTGGCATTTCCCAAAGCCATGTGTCCTGCGCTGTGCGATGGCCTGTCCCTTCTCGTCTGTGTTTTGCATCCCAGCGCAACGAGACTGGGGTTGTGTAGGGACCCTAAGGACCTGGCATGGTGCAGTACATTGTGGTACATGGACTTGTAATCGTCTGTGCTGTCTGGCACAGTGTGTCTGACAGCTCCTATCAGGCCATGAACATCACTGTCAAAATAAGTAATAAGTTATTATTATTGTTATTATTATTATTAATAATGATAATGATAATGATAATGATAATGATAATGATAATGATAATAATAATAATAATTTAATTTGCCCAAAATTTGCAACACCGGCTGAATGAAGATTTCATGGGAAAATTTACCTTGAAAAGGAGAAAAAAAGAAGGGCTTGGCACTCAAGCTGATTGGCTTGGGAAGGATTAGAAAGAGTCAGCGGAACACAGTGTAATAATCAGCAGGATGATCTGCTGCAGCAGAGCAGACTTGGTGTCTCCAGGGAGCCCAGAGCATCTCAGTTTCCCCTGTCATTCTGCGGCTTTCATTTGAGGGGTTTGGATATGCTGTGCACGATTAATTTTGAGACCTTCAGGACAAATTCCTGCTCTCTACACTGCTTGCGAAGGACTAGATTTTCTTTCCAAGGTGCTGTGTTGATGGCTGTATCCATCACTACCAGTACAGTATCATTCCGGATTTTTTGGCTGGAGGACTAGAGATCTTTCATTTCCAATCAAAGTAAATACCACATTTTATTTTTGTTCCTAGTAATAACAATTTCTTGAGCTAAGTCGGCTAATTTTGACTAAACACAGAGCTGAAAGGCATTGTTCAAATCTGCTTTTTTCGCAAGCAAATTTGGCCAAGTTCATATCTGAGAACAAGTTGAGACTGAAATTCAGGTTTCATGGAAGTGACTTGTCACAGATGTAATCTCAAAGTAGTTATTGTCTCAGAACTTTACGTTCTTCCAAATCCCTTCTGAAATATTAATCATCTGACCAACGAATCAGATGGGGATTATTGTTTTGAATTTATTCTAAAGGCATAATCTTGGAATTCCACACTGAACATCTTCAGTGTCAAATTACCCTATTTTGGCATGATTATAATTCCCAGTCCCAGAGTGCAAAAACAACTCAGTGAAATGTTTGGAGTACATTTTTTTAATGTGGGCAAGCAGCTGATTCTCCCTGCCTCTCCCATCTTGCAATTTCATTCTCATAAATGTCTCCATTCTAGCAGAATTTTTCCCAGAAAAAATCAACCTCATAGCAGACACTCAACATTTCAACTGCAATTGTTTGGCAAAGTGATAAGCAACTGAAAGCAGTATTTTTTAAGGGGAAAAAGTGTTGCACCGCCATCTCTGTATCACTCATTATTTTAATGTTTGTCTAGCTGTGGTATTGCCAAGGCATTTATTACTAGATTATTTAGGACACTGGCTAAATGTCAATTACTTCTCCAGACTTACTGCAAAGATTTAGCAAAATAAAACAAAAAGGTTCCCTTCCCTCATGCTTGACACATGCAGTTTTGGTATGCCAGGAAAGGCACTTTTTTGTTAAAGTAGGGGTGGAGAAGCCTTTTGAGGAGCTCACTAACTCCCAATAATTCCACATGATCGACCTGAAATTGTTTCTACTTTTCTTCTAAGTGTAGAGGTGTTTTCAGTTTTCTTCAACTTTTACGCTGACTTTTCAGAAGAGTTGCATAATACTGTGTTTAATGGTGTTATAGTTACACATGCTAAGACTAGAATAATTGAGCCTCCTCCTTGTGACTGTAATCTGGATTTCCTGGCTGTGTTCCTTCAGCTCATGCACTGGTGATGGAATGTGTTACTCACAAACTAATCAGTACATCTGAATTTATACATCATTATTAATGTCTTTGTTTCACGCCAAAGTACATTTGTTGTTTTTAAAAGCATGAACATGGGCAGTACTTGGCCTAAGGAAAGGTTGACATGCACAATAAATACGTTAGCTGGAACAAAGCTACTTTAATGATCAATGGGAAAAAAAACTTGGACGAGGAAAGCTTCACTGCCTGTCAGACATAACTAGACGAGAAACACAAAAAAAGCACATATGGGTCTAGATTTTTGTGGGCTAGGACCACTCAAAGCTAGGTTCCCAGTAGAGCTGGCTACACTCACTTCCACTGCAGATCAAGAGAGATTAATTCAGACAGCACCTGAGGCAAGAGAGAATTAGCAATAGGATGGGGTGGTGGCAGATCAGACACACATGAGAAAATTGACAGCCTTGCAAGAGAAATCTGGAGTGACAAGGCATAAGAAGGCTGAGTGGCAGCTGGGGGTCATAAAAATATACGCAAAAACTGCTGCATATGACATTCAAAGAGTAGTTTAAGGTATGGAATAATGCCAACAAAAGTATTCATGGGGAGATATTAAGTATGGATATATCCAAGCCAGAAATTAGATGGAGGTTTCTCATCCTTGTGGCAAAAGGCTCTGGGAAAATCTTCTGATGGAAAGCAAGGAAAGATGGCCACAGGGTTGTGGGATGGACCCTGTCCAGGTTACAAGGGAATTGATATGATGTAGACTCCAGGGAGGAGGAGCCAGCATTGATGGATTCCTACCCTAGACCATATTATTTTGTGGCCACCCATGGAAATGGATAAACTGTCAAACCATATTCCCCCAAAGGACAAGGGTTACTGTACACAGCATGTAACATCTGTTTCACATACTGTATGGGACACAGGGGATGCATCACACCCAAATTCCTCCTAATGACAGTTTCCTACCTGTGTGCAAAATATACAACTCAGGGGTTATTTCCTAACCCGAGTAAGTTTCTAATTTTATTTTTCCATCCAAGACAATTTTTTATGAACTCTGATTGCCATTGTCTCAGTCTTCATGAACCAAAGGTCTGGCTCCAGTTTGCTGAATTTGAGAGAAGTGGGCTATGGTGATCCCTTGAGGAAGAACATGGATGCCCTATCCACACCAGGCCTGTTCTGCCCACTGGTGCATAGTCAGACTCAGAAATGAAATAAATAGCTTCTTCTTTCCCTTTTACTTTTTCCAGCTTTGTTAGAGGAATCTAACCTTTCACAGGACATGAGAACTTTGATTTCAGATGTTTCTTTCTTGCAAGAAATAAGAAAAATTGTACATGTCACCTTTCCCCATATTAATCAGGGATAGTTAGTAACACTGTCTCCTTCCGTGAGTGGAGGGAAAAGAAAGAATCTTCTGTTTTCTGATATTTCCCTTAAAATTTCATTTGCTGTAATTAAATTTTGCTTTTACTGTCCTTGGAGATCAATGAAGTTGGCTGCCCTTACAGCATATATGTTCTGCCTTGTTATTGGCAAAATGACACCACATCAGCAGAATGTGCTGTGCTGGCAGCTGTCTGATCCTCTGAGAAACTTCCTCACAGTTATCACAACAAGTCAGCATTCAAGAACAAAAAGTAAGGAAATCTGAATCCAAAGCAAGTCCAGTATTGTGGTTAGAGAATATATACAAATATTTCTTGTATCATATATTGTCCTTCCTTTTACTAAGGCACCTATCCTGTAAAACCACTGGCCAGATAAAATGTCCAAAGACCTTTTTTTAAAAATTACTGCATTTGCCAGTGAAGCTGGATCTAGGTCCCGTTCTCAAACACTAAGTCCTGAGGGTTGGATCCCTTTGTTTTAGCTAGCAAAGGGCACAGAAGGCATTATTGACCCTCTTGTTCTGTCTCTCACACACACTCACACTTCCCCGCTCTCTCGTCTCTCCCCACGTTTATGTGTGTCTGCATATGTACGCACGCATGTATGCATATACATATGTGTATGGATGGTTTGTTTTCAGCTTTTTAAATAATTTTAAACAGAGCATTACATTACAGAGCAAATCACAGTCACAATTTTTAAACACATTTTTGAAAGGAGAAAGTAACATCAGGAGTGACCTGTGCTACCAAGACGACAGCCCAGGTTAATCAACCTTGTCCCATTGAAGTGAAACCAGAGCAACAGTAGGAGAACTTCTTGAAATAGATGCAACCTTAAACTGTCAGACTTTTTTTTTTTTTTTTTAAATTGTGTTTGATGATTTCCACTTCAGTTACAGGCACATTGCTAATTTTCTCAGGTCTGTCATGAAATGATGACTGACACTGAGTCAGCAAATGGTGGAGGTAAAAGGAATAAACATCTTTGGGGTCTGGGTCTTGGAGTTCATCAAAGCTGTTTGCTTGATGTTGTTGCTTTTAATGTGAAAAGGTCACAATATCACACTTGAAATAGGTACAATTGGAAAGAAATTAAAATCAATAAACAGTGATTCCCACTAGGAAAAACAGAGAAACTCTTGCCTTAAGAAATAATCATCACTGTTCCCATAAAGCTCAACGCTGACACATATCCACAGATACATATGCCATTTCTCATTCGCACCTCCCTTCCTCAGCCGTGCTAATACATGTCCAAGGAAAGGCTGCTCCAGTGCTCTGCTCCCCTGGGAACAAGAGGCAGCGTGGGAGAGAAGCCACTTGGTGAGTGTGACCTTAGTCACAAGGCTGTGGAGCATCTCGCAGCTGAATCATCCTTGCCTTTTAAAAAGTATTGGGCAATGCTTTGGGACTCAGTGACCTTCAGGGACACTATTTGAACTGTTCTTCTGCTGTGTGTGGGAGGCAGGAAGGTGCAAGTTTTACAAAGGACAAGTCCATTAAAAAAACAACAAAACAAATCAAAACCAACAGCCTATCATCCCACTGCAAAATATGCTGGAGTGTTTCAGAACCTTGGTTGCTGAAGGCCCTTGGTTTCTTCTCCAGTCATAAATATGTGAACAAATTAAGCTCTTTGTGGTTTTGGCCTATCCAGGCCATGTTTAGTCTTAATCTATCTCAATCACGATTTACCTTTTAAAAATAACATTTTGTGGTTCCAAAACATTTTTAGTTAATCCTTGCTTAGTTTGGAAAGGAATTATATTTGGAAGGATGCACATGTCCATGTGGCTTTGAGGAATACACCCTTTACGGTTCTCATCCATCATTAATTTTCTTGAAAAATAATATATGATACTCCAGCATCCTGCTATTGAGCACTGGAATCTAAACAGCATGCTTTTTTTTTTTTTTTTTTGGGTTGGGGTGGAACCTACAGCCTGTAGTAGACAAAAGAAAAATTAAATTCTTGAAAATAGGCCAAATTGATACATGCATGTTCTTGGATCTTCTCCATATTGGAAGTCCGAGGCAACAGTGCTACTTACCACAGAAGAAGCTGAGGAAGAAGAAACAAAAATTTTGTAATATTTCAAAGATTATATCCACAAATGTGTCTGGAAAAACCTGACATTTCACATGGAGATGTGACTCTCTCTGAAGAGCAAGAACTTGGCTTTAATTACTGAATGTAAGGAAAACAGTTTCTGAGATTAGTTTCCAATCCATGGGTAATTGAAGGAAAACCTTTTAAATGGTTCATTTCAGGACATCTTTTGCACTCTTTTCTCAAGCAAAATATTAATTTTCATTTCTCATTCTCCTCTCAAATTAGTGCAGTCTGAGAGATGGCAAGTCTTGAGAAATCTGGTCTCAAATCATCTTTTTATACTTCTTAATCAAATATTACTCAAATATTTCTTGCTTTTGACTTCACCTTTCAGATACTCTGCTGTAATTTATTTTTATCAATCACAGAACAATGTATTTTAAAGCACATTTCCTAAGAACAAAGTTTTCTCTTCTGCAGAAAACATACATTGTTTAAGCCTCTCTCAAATTCTTAAAATAGGCTTGCATGATGTGAAAACTGGGGGTAGATTTTTTCTAAAGGTTAAAGCTGAATGCAACACTGTCATCCTAATCTTTTGTGGACAGCCTTCATTTATATTATAGCTAACAATATGTATGTCCCTCTCAAGTAAGTACTTTTCAGTGCGTGTACTATGGTCGATGTACTAATCATGAAAGTTCTTAAACGACACTATCACTTTCACAATGTTTGGATTTTGTGGTAAACACTTTATCACAGGATTTTTGCAACCATTTCTTTGATTTGTACCTTCAGATTGCATTTGTGCTGGAATTAAATGTTTCAAGAGCCCGTCTGCTTGATCATGTGGATATGTACTAATATAGCCAGCATGCATACATCTGAGGCCACAAAAAACAGCACATAAATTTGTGGACAAGCTAAATGAAGAGCGCAATTGTAGAAGCCAGATCAAAACCACCTACAAAACAGTTTGGAAAAATTCAGGCATAGCATTCAAAGAGCACAAAACCAAGGCTGTGCAGTACCGTCTGTGCAGCTCAAAACAATTCAGTATTAAATTCCAGAATACATGCAGTTGCACAAAACACAAAAACCTCATGGAAAAAAAAGTAAAATAATTTTCAAATTAGTTCTGGTTTGTGAATCAATTTCCAATTCTCTTGTTTCCACTGAGCAACTGGAACTGGAAAGCAATAAAAGTGAGGAACTGCTATCGTAAGGGATTTTGGAGTGTCTCTGTTAGCTTTTGACAACTGGTGGGGGAGGGAGAGAGGGAAGAACAATATCAGCAATTCCCAAAGTCATTTGCCGTTTCTTATATTCTTCAAGGCAAGTTAGTGGAATCATCCCCAAGAATGGTGTTCCATGTGGTGCATGCCAGATGCTTTGGATCAGTTTCCCAGAGAAATGTGATTTATGCAGCCAGTCGCTGCACATGATGCGACAAGGACTTGCTGTCTCTACCCACAGCATCCAGTACAGAGTCACATCAACAGCTGCAGCAAAGAGTACAACCCAAACAGCTATGGGTAGCTAAAGGATGCTTCAGCACACATGTACTGTGGTCTACTGATTTTATTAAATATCCATAAATTTCCATATTTCTCTGTGTACAGAGAAATCTACAGATTTTATTATCCTTTCTTTAATGCAGGAAAACGAGCCTTTGGGGCTTCCATGGGAGCAAGACTTGAAGCCAGATGCTAGTGGTGCTGTTGTGCCCTTCTGAAATAAATGTTTCTTTAAACAATCTGAAGTAAAAGTCCAAAAACAGGGGTACTATCTGTTTTGGCATCTTCGTTATCCCAAAGAACGGCATTTCCCATGTGTCAGGCTGCTACTCACACATAGGATGACAGCTGAGTTTTGTCCAAAGTCTGTATATATATTCGATATTTTCAGTTTTTACAATGTATGGGGAGTTGTTGTGCAGCCAACGGATAAGATAATTAAGAGAGGATTTTCATTCTCAAAACATACATTCCTTGACTGTAAGGGACACTTCCACAATGATTCAGAAGGACACAGGGACCTTTTGTTTACCAAAGGCTGGCAAATAATTTCATCTCAAACAACAGCCTCCTTAGTGACAACATCCTGACCACTTCTAGCAACCAAATGGTTTTTCACAGCAGGGTTCAGGCAGTAATTTTCTCTAAGGAACCTGCTTGTATTTTGCCTTGTTAGGCACCATTCTTCTCTGACTTTAAACTGCTGCATATAGGAAAGGACACACAGAAAATATTTGCAGCTGGATCACAGCTGCAGTAAGATAAGATGTCATATTATAATTATGTTCAATTTAATCAGCTCCTGAAAGGCCAGGTGGAAGCACATGGGCAGCACGAGTGGATTGCACCCAGGGAGAACAGGTGTGAGAGAAGACTAAGGCCTGAGACATTATGTCCTCAGCGTGACACTCAAAAATCCTGGTTTTGCTACTTTTAACACTGCAAACCCTGTTGAAACGTGACTCAAAGCTTCAATACTGTTGGGTCAAAAGGTTTGTATGTAGAGGAAGAGTCAGGAGTAGAATATTACACTATGTGAAGACACAACTTGGAGATCAGGAAGTACTGTCTGTCTCCATTTTACATGTTGGGGGACAAGTTCCTGTCCCTCGTGCAAGCTCCTGCCCTTAAATCTGGTTATGTTATGTTTCACAGGTTTTTCAGCTCAACACACGCTGTGGCACATGTCCTGTCATGGAATCAGTTTCTCAAGGATGATGACTTTTGCTCTGAGTAAGGTGTGACACTAACAGGGCTGCCTATTGCCTTCCCGAAGATTGCTCTGCTTTGAGGTCCATTTCAGATCACTGCCCTCCCTCCAGGGCGCTGTTATATGTCAAGCATCAAGCATGCCAAGGTCTCGGTGTTTGCTATCTTTGTATTGGAATAGTCCTGGAGGGAAGAGAAAGGGTGATTTGAAAAATGCAAACAGTAAAATTCAAGAAAATGCTCACAGAATTTAAAAAAAACATTGTTATCAAAGCACAAAAGCAGGTTAGGTACTAGACTGTTTCTTCAGATAGGCGCACAATGCTGTAGCATGTGATTCTACTTTTCTGCCAACTTCGTCTGAAATTTGAAAGTAGGCAGCAAAACTAACATTGTCAGTTGAACCTGTTGAATTTAATTGAGATCATTTGAACCACTAAGGTCCTGGATTACTTATCCTGCTGCTGTTTTCACCCAACACCAAGAAAACAAGAGCTGTTTAGGTGTCTGCATGGTCTACCATAGGGCCATGGAAATTCCCAGGCATTTCTTGAATGGTGTCTTCCAAAGGTTTCCACACAACCTTCCCTTCTCCATGTTGAAGAGCCCCAACTTGGGAGAGGTCAGCCATGGACAAACAGTCTCATGCTGACATCTGAGCTCAAGCGCTGGCAAGCTGGCACCAGCCCTGCTCTCCAGCCCCCCAAACTCCTCCAAGCATGCAAGGAAGGGCCAACAGCGGCTCTGACAAGTGCTTGTACAGCTGCAAAGAAAGAAGCACCCCTCTTGAGGGTGGGCAGAAGCTTGAGGAAGAGGCACAGCAACCTTGAGAAGGTAATCAAGAACACAGAAATGCTAATATGTCAGCAACAAGACCAGCAAGGCACAGAGAGGCAGGGCCTAGGGCACAGCAGGGACACTGGAGGGGCTAGGCTGTGAAATGGGAGGAGCAGATGAGCTCTCTGTGCCCTGACCTACTTGTGTGTGGCTGTTCTCCATCCGGGTGGCAGTTTTTTGGTGACAGCAGGGATGGCCACAGGACTGGTGGAACGGTGGCTGGTCT
Organism: Origma solitaria; assembly: GCA_013397895.1. Taxonomy (NCBI): domain Eukaryota; kingdom Metazoa; phylum Chordata; class Aves; order Passeriformes; family Acanthizidae; genus Origma; species Origma solitaria. The sequence goes on from VZRL01000176.1 coordinate 82,868, forward strand.
GGGTCAGAAAGAAAAGGCAGAAACTGCTTGATGTGACATTGTTCTTCTCCGCTCTTAGTACCTGGACTAATGTCCATGATCTCTGTGTATCTTTGAATAGTGAAATGGGCTAGTTCAGGGAGGGGCATTGCAAGTCATAGGAATTTGTGAGGATTGGTAGGTGGCAGAGTTTAACACACTTTCAATTTATATCAGGAATCACAAGATAGAGCTGCACCCATAATTTCCTACATGAAATTGGTTTTTTACTTTTAGGTTATTAAGAGTAAACTCAGTCTCAAGACAAGCACACATATCTGTGCTTAGCTAGCCAACACTCAGCAACTTATGGAGCACACTGAAGTGCATGGATACTACACAATCCACTGGGCACATATGCACTATATTGTGTGCCCTATAGATGTATGAAGTCATAATAAAATTCCATTTGTGCAGGGTGTACACAGTGTATATGTAACTGAACACCAAACAGTACTGCTGAGTGCAAAGAGCCTTTGGGGATTACACCTTTTTCTATCAGGATATAAATGTTTTCTTTCCCAAGTCAGAGTCTATCCACAGATTCCCACTGAGAATTTGCTCATGATTTTATATTCTGTCTGTAAAATTTTCATTCTTTTAACGTGCTCTTGGAAAAAAAATAAGTCAAAATGATACTGTGGAAAATAATCTGGGCCAGGAAAATACCTTCAAGATCAAAACAGTTCCAACTCTCCCACTGAGGCATGTCTTTCCAACTTATTCATGTAACCTTTCTCCTACTTAGAGCAGTTTTAAATGAAAACAAAACTGTTACATTAGGAAGTTATGCACCCTATGGTTGTGGACAATAATTTCTTTTTTCTTTTGGATGTCTGGTTACAAAATAGTGCCATTAAGGAAAGTGTCTCTCCTGAAGCAAACACCATAGAGCATACTCTACATTCTCGAAGTAGTATGTGTTAAGATTATTAGGTGATTGTGACGATGCTGAGATGAGATTTTAAGAAAAATATTTGAGGGCTGCCTCACAGAGGACCTATTATATCCCCACATTACCATACCAAATTCCTGATGAGATCTTTCAGAGCAACCCAGGACACCAGCCTTGGAGAGGAAGCAGTTGCTTTGTATCCATGGGTACAATATAATGTAGCTCTTGCATTATGCATCAACTCAACAGAAATATACTTTTATTAGTAGATAGATTAGTTCAATGGGAATTTCATGTACCTAGCAATGACTTACCATTTTGCAAAGCTTCTGCACCCTAGGATGAAATGACAACCAAGTCCTGGCTGTGATCTGTATGTCTGTGTCTTGCTCTGAATTTATGGATCAGGCTGGAGGAATGGCAGCCCTGTGTTTGTGGTGGTGCCCCAGACACAGAAGTGCTGCTGGTGTCCAGTAGGACCTCATCCACTTTAACACCTGCGCAACTTTCCCAGTCCCACAGACAGCAACAACAAGATCAACCCAGCAGCAGAGACCTCATATGTAAAGCCCAGGATTATGTTCTCCACTTCCAAAAGTTAATGTCACCAGATTCTCAATATTTAGTGACATTGAACAGTGAAGATATATATGGCAGAGCTAGATACAAGTGCTTTCCCCCTTCCCAATGCCAGCTTCCCTGTCTGGTCCTTCTCATGCTCTCCACTCAGCCTAGCCTAAATTCAAGATGAGTGTGCATAGAGAGAGGCAACCCACTTTCTTGTGCTGCATCTAGCAAGTAACTTCTGTGTAGCGTTATTGCACAACAACTATTCATGCTAGTACTCTGTAATGCCTTCTGCTTCCCTAAGGAAATACTTAGTGAGTGAAAGATGGTGAGCACACATGGTGCCTTCTCCCATCTCAGTATTCATAGAAGTTCTGCAGAGCTAGAACCACAGAAATATTGGGGCTTGGGGTTTAGTCTTTTGCATTTTTCCAGGCCCTTTTATTAACATGTGTCAAAAATTGAGAAATAACTGGATATCTGAAGAAAACATAATTAGGAACCTTTCAAAATCATCCTATTTTCCCTAAATTATTTTTATACTACCCCATCCCAGGAGCGTTGTGTACTTCCTATTGAGTTGTAATGGGCCTGATTGCTTTCTCTGCAAAGATGATATCATTTGATTCATGGTTTTTTTGTTTTTTCTCTGAGGCTGGTGTGATATATGAAATTCAGTCCTGAAAAGCCACGATTAGAGGAAGCCAATGAATACCGGAAGGCTTTCCCATACGTCTGGGCTCCCTTGTGAGGACTCCAGTCATGTACATAAGTCTACGTGATACTGTTAGACTGACATTCCCACAATACCTACCAAACTCTTCACAAAGTGGAATCATTGTGTTTTTAACTTTATTAGTGTCTCTTACAGAATGCTCTTGATCAACAGAGCAAGCAGCTGAATTTAAGGCAACCTGGTATCTTGCAGGGAACAGCACCTCATTGTAGGTCTGGGTTCTCTGGAAGCTGGTAAGATAGGCAGGAAAAGACAAGTGGCATAACAATGACAATTTCGAAACAAAATTAAATGAAGGGAAACTTGATGATGAGCAGTTTTGCTGAAAGCTTTAATGTTGCTGGGTAGCTGTCCTCTCGTATTACAGTACAGAGCTATACGTTACAAATACCAGAAAATTCTACTTGGCAGAACACATAATTTTGTTTATTCATGGATTTTTAATTTTTTTTTTTTTACACATTATCCCTGATGGTACTGTATCAAATTAAAAGCCTTACCTTATTGTAAAAATTTCTTCCTTCTACATAGTCTGAATCTACTCTGTGTCAGTTTAAAACCATCACCGCTCGTCATATCGCTCCAGGCCCTGCTAAAAATCCTGTCCCTGTCTTTCTCATGAAACCCCTTCCAGTACTGAAAGGCCACAACCAGGTCTCCCTGGAGCCTTCACTCTTGCGGGCTGAACAACTGCAACTCTTCAGCCTTTCCTCATAGGAATGCCAATAGCGTTTATAATAGAAGTCGTCTTTTCAGAAACCCATGCCTGGAAAGAGGCATCCAACAAAATGCAACTTAAAATATATGAAAGCCTATTAAAAATATGGAGGGTGGGTTGTACCTTTCATGCCTTTAAAGATACTTACCATGAAATGCAATGTAATACTAAATAGAAAATCAGCACATTTAGGCAGACTTTTGAATGGCTTCCTGCCACTGCTGTAACCTTCAGCTAGCAAGGCTGCAGAAGCAGCACAGAGACAGACCTGCAGATATATATCTCATTTCCCATGCTGATCATCCAGCAAAGAACACTGTGCTATCACTACTGTGAATTTACTAATTTGTGATTTATCTTCTGTGAAACGACTGTGCAAATAAAAAAAGCATGTAAAAGAGGCCAAGTGACAGTAATGGGAGATTTTAACTACCAGCAATCAATTGCTACATTAGGAGAAGGAAATAAACTGGAGACTGGTGATCTCTGGCTTTTGACTTAACACAGAATGTGCATTAAGTGTAGAAGGCTGGAATAAAACTGATTGCAGACATGGGAGAAGGACGTTTAGGAATAATCAGGTGGTTGGGAAGATGAGAAAGACATTTTTATACATCTAATTTCTTTGATGTTCTGCTGAAAGACTAAAAGGATGGTGCAATTACCTAATATAAAAAGAATTTAAAAAGTATACAATGAGGGAATTTTACCCAATCCACAGCTGGAAAAGGTTCATCACTGCTGTTTGCTGAAAGAATAAACTATTTCTTCCTTACACTTTGAATTCAATGTACTTATTGGGTTGTCCTTTCTGACAAACTGTCTCTCTCACTCTCTTATGTAATTTTTGATGATCCAGATTTCAACATTGTGTGTTATAGAGCAAGAAAACACGGCATGGAAATGCGTCACTGGATGATTTCTTACAGAGTTACGGCACTGTATATCCATAATAAACAAAACTGAATGTGATAAAAGTCAGACATATTAACTATAGCATGGCTACTTAACTGAGAAAAAATATAAGGACGGTTGTCCAATTATTGGAGCTGGCACTGATTTCTTTAGGAGCTATGGACTTACTTTGCCACAGTCCTACGTTTTACTTTAAATATATGTGTTAGCCTTCTCTGTTTACTTTCTCTGCCAAGGTGACTGTAATTGCATTGTAAATTGTTCCATGTTATTCAAATTGTTTTGCTATTATTTAAATTAATGCGTAGAAAGGTAATGCTCAATGAAAACTGGCTGTACAATAAATTAGTGCCTCACCATAAACATGCTGCTTCCCACAAGAAAAATGAGTGTCACAGTGCACATTTACATGCTCAAAAGCCTGAGCAACACTAAAACTCAAAAGGCTCACACAGGACTCAGTAAACCAAGAAGACTCTTTAAATCCTAATTTTCCTGCTTTATATTACCTATATTTTCCTTATGTAATTACGTATTTGAAGGAAGTCCATTTCACGAGAGTGCAGCTCACTGTGCATAATTACAAGAATTTTAGCCCCCATAATATTGCCCTTAATAAACTACGCAGAAACATAGAGTCACAGAATGGCTTGGGTTGGAAGACACCAAGCATCATTTAGTCCAAGCTGCCTGCCATGGGCAAGGCGACTTTTTAGTAGACCAGGCTGCTCATACCCCCATCCAGCTTGGCCTTGAACACTTCCAGGGATGGACCATCTACAACTTCTCTGGGCAACCTGTTCCAGTGATTCACCTTCCTCATAGTTAAGAGTTTATTCCTAGTATCTAATCTAAACCTACTCTCTTTAGTTTGAAGCCATTTCCCCTTGTCCTGTCACCACCTGCTCCTGTGAAAAGCCTCTCTTCATCTTTCTTGTAGACTCCCTTCAGACACAGGAAGATCAAAATTAGGCCACTCATCTCTTCTAGGCTTCTCTTTCCAGGCTGGACAGTCCCAATTCTCTTAGCCTTTCCTTGCAGGAGAAGTGTTCCATCCCTCTAATCACCTTGGTGCCTCTCCTCTGGACCCACTCCAAGAGGTCCCTGTCCTTCCTGTGCTGGGCCCCCAGAGCTGATGCAGGGTTCCAGGTGGGTCTCAGCAGAGCAGAGCAGAGCAGAGGGGCAGAATCCCCTCCCTGGCCCTGCTGCCCACGCTGCTCTGGATGCAGCCCAGGACACGTTTGGCTTTCTGGGCTGGCAGTGCTCATGGCTGGGTCATGTCCAGCCTCTCACCCACAGCATCCCCAAGTCCTTCTCCCCAGGGCTGCTCTCCACCTGTTCATCCCCAGCCTGTGCTGGTACAGGGGCTGCCCTGACCCAGCTGCAACACCCTGTACTTGGTCTTGTGAAACCACATGAGATTCACATGGATCCACTTCTTGAGCTTGTCCAGCTGCCTCTGGATGGCATCCCATCCTTCAGGTGTGTCAACAGCACCACTCAGCTTGGTGTCATCTGCAAATTTCCTGCAGGTGCACTTGATTCCTTTATGTCATTAATGAAGATATTAAATAACACTGGTCCCAGTACAGACCCCAGGGGACACTGCTTTTCACTGATGTCCATTGGGACTCTGAGCCATTGACCACAACCTTTTGAATGAGACCCTCCAACCAGATTTTTATCTGCTTCTCTCCAATTTAGAGAGAAGGATGTTGTGGAGGACAGTGTCAGGCAGGACTTGCCCTTGGTGAAGCTGTGATGGTTTTTTCAAAGCACCTCCCTGTCTTCCATGGCAAAAGGCGTCATGGGGTCTGGGCTGCATAGGTGAGTGTATAGGTTGAGGTATCTGGTTGCTTCAGCCATAAATTTCTTAGCCCACCAATAGTGGCTGCAGACATCAGGGCTGCAGATACGAAGTCCAGATACTAGTTCTTAAAATACACTGCAGTCTACAGGAAAGAAGGAAGGAGATCAGCTTGTTGATGTACAGAAGCTTAAAACATGGTTATGTTGGAATAAGTGCATGTGCAACTGTTAAGACTTGCTCTTGTCAAGGCAATCAGTCTAGCTTTTTGTTTTCTCAGGACTGATTAAATGAAAATAGGTTTGGCATCAGAAAACTCTATCAAGTGTTAGTAAAGCACGTTCCACATAGACTAGGCTTGTTTTCATGGAAAATGTACATGGTTCTGAGTTCAGACCATGGTGTACCGTATCCAAAGCCCATTTGAGGGGAAGGCTCTCTAAGTAACTGTTTTTCACATGCTGAACAACAGAGCATGCATGTAGTCTGTCATTCATGTGAGTGTATATGGGTGAGGGGATCAAGACTACCATTAGCAAATCTGCAGATGACACCAAGCTGGGTGTGAATGTCAATCTGCCAGGGGGTAGGAGGGCTCTGCAGAGGGGTCTGGACAGGCTGGATAGGTGGACCAAATCGAGCAACGTGAGACCAAGAGCTGGGTCCTACACTTCAGCCACAGCAACCCCATGCAGCCCTACAGGCTGGGGCAGAGTGGCTGAACAGCAGCCAGGCAGAAAGAGACCTGGGGTCACTGATTGACAGCAGTCTGAACATGAGCCAACTGTGTCCAGGTGGCCAAGAAGGCCAACGTCACCCTGGCCTGGATCAGCAGAAGTATGGCCAGCAGGACCAGGGCAGTGATCGTCCCCATGTACTCAGCACTGCTGAGGCCACACCTTGAGTGTCCAGGTCTAGGCGTTTGAATTCAGGAAGGACATTGAGGTGCTGGAGTGTGTCCAGAGAAGGGCAACAAGGCTGGTGAAGGATCTGGAGCACGAGTCCTGTGAGGAGCAGCTGAGGAAACTGGGGTTGTTTAGACTGGAGAAAAGGAGGCTCGGGGGAGACGTTACTGCTCCCCACAAACAAAGGAGGGTACAGCCAGGTGGGGGTCAGTCTCTTCTCCCAGACAAGTGACAGGACAAGAGGACACAATCTGAAGGTGCACCAGGGGTGGTTTAGGTTGGACATTAGGAAGAAGGTCTTCACAGAAAGAGTGACTGTGCGTTGGAATGGGCTGTTACCATCCCTGGAGGTATTTGGGAAAGACTGGATGTGGCACTTAGTGCCATGATCTTGGTGACAAGGTGGTGTTGGGTCAGAGATTGGACATGATGATCTTGGAGGTCTTTTCTGGCCTGGTTGATTCTTTGATTTTGTGATACCTTGCTGTATTTACCCTTACCACCCCAAGACTCCAAGACAAAGTCTGTGATTTAGCTCAAGAGTTTGCTTATCGATCACAACTGAGCAATTTATAAGGTGAAGATGAAGCAAATCACTGCTATTTTTGCATTCATTCTCTTTTCTGTTCTTTGCACTAGTGGCTGGATTTCCCCGCTATGACCTGAACCAAAGCATCTTTGGCAGCTTCTGAATTCTTAAGTCTGCTCTTTGTCCTTCACTTCTGTTGCTCCTGTCTAGTAAGGGATTTTTCCATTATGCTCTGTGTTGTTGGTGATTCTTAGTAAGTTCTTAAAAACCAGCCAAACCTGAGAGAACTTGATTTTAGCATTGGTAAACTATCTTAGGTCTGACTGATTCAGTCTGTGTTCATGACAAAGGAGTTGAATGCATTTTTTTACACTGGTTACATCTGCACTAACACTGTTAGCAGATATTAAACATCAGTGTTAATCACATAGACTGTAATCCACAAACCCAGTGTAGCCCCTGTGGATGACATGTTGTACAGAGCTGTATTTTATGGCTTCTCCCTGGAGAGCTCTCAGGTTAGGCAAAAAAAGCCTGCTGTTGCTTGATGTTTAATAGCTTGGACATTATTGTGGAGCCTGTAAAACCTCAACCTTGCTGTTATGTGAGTTCTTCAGCAACTGTACAATCAGCACGTTATAGCTGCAAAATGTTTCCTCAGTCAAGGGAGCTGTAATCTAAAATAAATATTTAAAAGAAATATTATGAAGGACCTTTGTCTACAGATGTTCATTTGTGTCATTGCAGCAGTAAAATTACTTTGAGTTTTTTGGCTAACTAACTGTAGCTACACAAATGAAAAAGCAAAAAAGTCTTAGTTTTGATAGATACATTCACTTTAATAATTTGAAAACTGCTCATTCTTGTTTAACTCAGAGCTGTAACATGTCAGCAAATGAAAAGCATTCCAGTGTTAAGTTTGTCCCTTGTGGTGATACAGTTAATTACTGTGGGTGGTGTACTTCTGACACTTTTGCCATTATTGGTTATCATGACTTTGATCATAGGTTATGTTCATCAAATTATAAGAAAAAAAAATCAGCAGTACATTTAACTGTAATTTATTCAAATTATTCTCTTCCGACTGAAGAGAGAAGTTTCTACTGAAAAGAGAAAAATATAATAATAGTGCTGTATAAGTAGACCTTCATGTGTCCTTCATCAAAGTGTAGTACCAGCATCACATTTAATGCAGAAGAAATGAAGGTTAGGAGCAAACTCTTGCCCCAAATAAAGTCAGCGGGAGCTTTACCCTGGCCTTTGGAGGACCAGCTTGTTACTACATGAATTCAGCCTGAGTCAGTATAACCAATTCTTATTTATGGACTTTATTCTGAGCACATTTTTTCTTTAGTGGTTAGAGTGTGTTGAAAATACTGACCTTCTGAGCTAAAGGAAAATGAAATAAGGGGGGGGGAAAAAGAAAGAAATAAAGTGATTTGTGTGCATGATAAAAGTGTTTTTCTGCAATAACACAGCATGTGGTCAAGAATTACACAGGTTGCATTTGCCACTTTATATCTCCTGCCAGATGAATACAATTCAGGGCCTGTTACCCCCGCCTGCAGTACTGTTTCATAGTTATGAAGTCATGACAGCTGTGATTGCCGGTGTGGAGAATAAAGTCTGTGGAAAAAGTTTGGATAGCTTCCCACTGTACACCGGCCAAAAATAAGTTGGCTGGAATTAAAACAGAAGAGGAGAAAACTTGCAGGGGGAGAAAAACAAGGGAACCAAATGATATTTTATACTGGGACACAAGCTGAGGCAAATAGACTCTGGGATAGATCCTGACTCCACTCCCATGTCTTCAGGATCCTGGAACTGATAAAAAGTCTGAGGTGTAACCAAGAACCCATTTTGGCCAAGTGTACTCTACCTCATGGAAATTGGTACTTCCCATTTCCTGCCTCCCTGGAGATTCACAAGTCATTCGAATTAATTTCATTCCCAGCTTAACAATAACTGTGCAAACACACCACCTCAGTCCTTGCACCTGAGGAACCGTTATGATCTATAAACTCACAATGTCCCACTTGAAGGCGGGGAGCAGGTGCTAATCAATAATGCGTTGCCGACATTTAAACAAGGGATCTCCACAGACACAGTCTCCCATAGCTGTGACAAATGCCACAGCTCCATCCCCCTGCAGGTTCAGGGCTGTACGATTTGCAAAGCAGGATCTGATTTCCTCTTTCTTCCTCTACCGGCTGTGGAAAAGTCTTCTCATATACTCAAAGCAACAGTGCTTTGCCAATGAATATTAATGGAAAATGTTTCTGTTATGTTTGTGAAAAATACTGCCAGGGTATGCAGAACAGTTTAATGAACAGTATATATGGTTTAGTTCTGCACATTGTTGTTTAAGTACCAGAGAGGAGAATGCAAGTGTTTGGGGGGCTTTGTATCTAGTAACTGATATTTGCTGCAGCATGACATTTATCATGAAGGTGAGACCTGTGTTCTTCAGAAGGCCTTTGAGGAATCTTGCAGAGAGGTTGTTTTTTTCTAGGGATGACAAAGAAATACCTAGAGAGGGTGATGTGTTGGATACAGACAAATGGAAGCTGATTGCAGAGAACCACTGCGCTGTATCTGCATCTCTGTCTGATACAGGTGGACATTATAATTTGAATTCAGTCCAATTATGTTGATTGCAACTGCATTGAACAGAATCTTCCCACTCACCCCAGGAAACAGCAAGTGTGGTGACACAAGATACATGGCAAAAGCTCCTGAGAAATAGGATTAGTCAAAAAAGATAAAAGGAGGACTAAAAAGCAGACCCGCTATTAAATTTTGAGTTCATGGGCATCAGTTTCAAGACAACCATGACCATATTCAGAGGAAAGGGTGTCCTTCTGCCTCACTTAGGGAGAAAAGCTTTAACTCACTCTCATAAAAACAATTCATGGGGACCTAGCATTATGTTGCTGACCTATTTCACTTGCATGTCTTAGAAACTGTCCCTTCCCTCAAGCCCCTGCTAGATCATGATAAACTTCCCTAGAACATACCAGTGAAAACAGCAGCAATGTTTTTTTTCCTTTTTATTGCTCCAGCTTATGTGGTCAGAGCTCATCTTTGCCTTATTTAGAAATAAACTTTTATATAATGGAAGTATCTATTATGTTAACACAGAGGCAGACTCAGGCTGTTTGACTTCTCTAATCTTTATTTGTTTATGATTTTAAAATATTTAAAGCCAGAAAAAAAATAGATTGAAAAATTAAACATGGTGAAAACCACATGCAAAAGGAAGATTAGAGAATTAAGCCTTCCCCTTCTGTCCATCCTCCCTCGGCAGTTACACCACCACTGTAGCACCTCCTGCATTCAATTCTGTCAGGTCTTGGGAAACAAGCTTGCTTTGTCATCAAAATATAAAAAACTAAGGTATTAATGTTAATTTTAAACCCTTATTAAGTCGATGCCGCTTAACAGCCAGGGGTTTGTGCAGGGCTAAAGGACAGGTAAGAAAATGTGAACTGCTGCTTGCATTTTGAAACTAACTGTAGACAGGAGAAGAAGAGCCAGTCACAAAGCTGGAGAAATATCACCAAGGGCAAATCTTTATCCATTCTGTAGCTGCAGCTACATTACAGTCCTACAACAGGTAATACCACGAAGAAAGCCAAACTTTCCTGTGTCCAGAAGTTGACAGATATTTCCACTTCCAAATCCACCATCTAAACACTGTATTAAATATAAATCCCCAAACCTATTTTCCTTGCTATTTTCCTTTACTATTTTTTTTTTTCTTTGCATTTAGTTTCTTCCACTGTCTTACCTTGAGTTTTTGGAAGAGGAGCAAAGTTTCTGAATTTAAAGTACCTTCCCACCTCCTGCAGAGGACAGTGCCAAGGCTTTAATAGATCAGTGCTCAGCACCTAAGTTATCACCCCCAAAGCCAGAGTGAGGCTTTCAGCCACCAGACTCGGTCACGGTCCCCAAGCCAGCCCCTGATACAGACGGCATAGCACTGGGTAAGAATAAAGAAACCTGTGAGTTGAAGCACTGGATTTTATGACAGCAAACATATGCAGGCTTATTTCAAAATGTGCACCAGCCCACTTGAACAATTGGATGGGGAAAGGTGGGAAAGTAACGTAACAAGGAGTATTCAAATGGTAGGAGTGCATTATCCTGGCCTTGCAGCTACAGGATGAAATGTTTTATTAATGCAAAATTATGGTGATTCCCAGTCTGATAGATCAGACTAGGATAAAAACTAGAGCATCAATTGCTCTGTGGCGTCTTTCTCTTAATCACAGAGAGTGTCCTTGGAGCACTTTTCGTATAAGAAAAAATTGATTGTTGTCTGAATACCTTTGTTTCATGTAAGACTACCACTTGCTGCACTGAATCCTTAGGATAACAGGAGGAGGAAGTTGGGTTTTACAGATAAAGATCGTTTTCCTTGAGGCAGATGATAGGACATTGGGGTTGAACAAAGACAGGGAATGGTAGCCCCTGGTGCTCATCAAGCCTGCAGGGCAGCACTTTGGATTTTTTTGTCTTTAGGGTCTTGTTCTGTATCATGGCTGCTCCTCTGCTTCTGAGACTGGCTTTTTCAGAGGCAATTTCCATGCAGGCACTCTAAATAGAAGTGGATATGACTGTTTGCGGTATGGGACATGGTCCACTTGTTTCTGCTTAAATTACAAATCATAGGCATGCTTCCTCTCCCTTCCTGAATTCCCATTGATTTTACTTTTGTGCACTGTATTTGCTGTGCATTGCACAGCTGCCTGGACTTGAGTCTAGCTTCTGCTAGAGTCTGCAGCTTCAGCTTGAGTCTGCAGCTGCTCAGCGTGTCCTTCCCACTGCTTGATCCTGGTTAGGGTTTGGCTGAACTGGTTAATGGACCTGAAGTCAACAGATGGGTCCAAAAGGTGACATAAACCTTATATCTTTTTTTTATGCGCTGTTTCCTCCCTTTGTGCAAACGCATTGTGCACAAGATCTCCATGTTTCTTACTATGCATTTTGTTCGGTGGACCTGCAGTCTGTGGTAAATAAGAATGACTGTGCAGAAACAAAGAATCCAAAGAAACCCTGGGCAAGATCGATGCTGGACTCTTCTCATAAACACAAGATCTCAAATTCCCATGCTTCACGTAATCCATAATGCATTGAAATAATAATCCAGGGAAAGCAAATTAAATCAAAAGCAAAAAGGCTGTATGATTTTGGTTTGGGGTTATTTTTGTCCTGGGGAGAGCAGAAATTAAATGAACAAAACAATATTACTTTCTCTTATGCACCAGAAGGACCCTCCAAACGGACTAGGTTTCTATTTTAACCAAGAAAGGCCAACATTTCCTTGTTAGTTGTTTACAATGTTTCTGGAAAGCACAATTTTCTCTGCTTTTATAGCTCAGCCCCATGAAGCATGATGGGAGCACAGGAAAGGGCACAAGTTGTTGCGACTGATAGTTTGTGTGTCATTTTGTTTACACAACAAAAACAAGAAATGCAGAAACACTGAAAAACTGTACAGTATCAACAAGCAGAGCTGGACCTCTGTTTCCTTTGTTTCTATACAGGATGTAGGTGTTACTTGTGTTTTCCCCTGAGATCAGGGCAGGTCAATTTACTGCTATTATCAGTGTCCATGTGACTCTCTTTTCAAGAGACATGACATAAAACCCCTTTAAAAATCATACTTTCCCTTCTGTGCAAAACACTGGTGCACTGAAAGAAGACTCCAGTCTTTTTCTTTAAAGCTGCTGGCAGAGGGAAAAAAGATCCCTGCAGTGTGCTGTGAGCTGTACACTAAACTCATTAGTGACTTCGTCCTGTGAGCTGCCTGCTCTGGCCCACATCCAGGAAAACACGAAGTGTACATTTAATTTTCAGCATGTGTGCAGAGCCATTAACTGCAAGCACATTCTTACATGCTTTCCTCATTGCTTCTTTTCATTCTGTTACAGAATATAAAAGGCAGCAGTGGCTTTTAGGGGTTGAGAATGTTTTGGAGGAGACCTAAATGAAAGTACTGAAACCTCCTCACTGTATATAAGAATACCAAGACAGTAACATTCTTCTGACTGACAAGGTATTCCCACATGGAATACTGTGCTGTGAAAAAGCTTTGTCAGACAAACTTCTGTTTGCATGCATGCTACTAAACTGGGCAGTATGCTGACAAGGGAAAAACTAACTGGCAAATGACATTTAATGTCCTCACTTTGGCTAGATTATGTAGCTATCCTGCATCTGTAAAGACTCTACTTTTGTCTTAAGGTTATAGCAGTGATACAGCAATACAGTCAAGTCCAATTTATACCCCAACAGGCACTGGCTGCCTCCAGGCAAGCGTCTCCCTTGTCCCCACACACGAGGATCTGTCAGGAAGGAAAAGCCTTCCTGAGGTGGGATTGCTAGTTTTGAGAGCTTCCCCTGAAATCATCTTGCTGAGGAACTCTGCAGACGGCATTTCCCACCTGTCTTCCTACAAGTTACCCTGGGGTATGTCATGTGGGGAGACGAGAAAATTGAACTCCTGGCTGTTTTTTGAAGTCCCAAAAACCAGGCAGAATTACATTGTATCACGTTTTCATGCTTTGTTCAGTGTCACTGCAAAACGACAGTCTCTCCTCAAGCTGATATCAGTACATTATCACACCTACTTCACCTGCGAAGGAACAGACACCGGCTAGCACCATGCGGCGGTAGAAGAAAAATTTTAAATTAAGCAGGAGTGGAGCAGTGGGCTTGTCCCCAAACCTTTAGACAGTGCCGTTTCTTTTGGGATCTGACAGAGACTTGTCAAAGACAAGCTGCACAAGCCGCAAGGGCCCACGTCCATTCGCAGGAGCTGCCTGTGCTCTCTGTGGCAAGCCTTGTGCGGGCACTGCTGATGAGGACTGCCCGACTCCCAGCAGCTTGTGTGCCTGGAGCCCAGGGCGCTGCCACACAGCCCTGCTTGTGCTGGCAGCTGCTGGGCATGGCAGAGGCTTCAGCACAGGGCACGTGTGCTCAGGGACTGGTCTCTCTGGAAAAGCTGCTCTGCGCTACTGTACTCACCATCAATTGTCTCTGAGCATCGCAAAGCATGGCAAGTGTAAATTAAATAATCAGTTAAAATTCCCCCCCCCCCAAAAAAAAATCTAGATTTGCACTGGGAATTTGGAAAAACTTCCAGTGTAGGGCTAAATTTATTGAAACTGGGTGTTACCCACTACCAGAAAATATCCTTGTATTGCAGAAAAAGAAATACATGAGCACAAAATTCAAGCTCAGAGTCTGAAGTTCCACAAACAATCAAACTTTTCTTTAACTTACATTATTTGTCTCAAATATGGCATATATATGTTCCAAAGTAGCCCCTTTTATACAGTTCAGTAAAATAAAATCCCATTGCACTCGACTGAAAAAACAATGGTGATACACTGTATGTGCCTGCTATCTTTTGAAAGCTCTCTGGAGAAAAAAATACACTTAGGCACTGAGATTTATTAAAATGCAAGTGCTTTTTGAAGAAACCAACTTTACTAATGAGACAGCCTGAAAACCAGGGACAGTCCATTCTGGCATATATGCATCATATGAAAGCCAGAAATTTTTTATTATCTCAGTATTACCAGAAATGATATTAAGCTGAAACACAGCTCCAGCTAAAAAAAGCTTTGAGTATATACTGGGACCTTTTAACGCTAGAACAATAAGCCAGCTTTATTACACTGATTATTGATAATATGACGGTTGTACTGGTATTTAGTCATAACTACATAAAATTATTGTTTTTCTGCCATAATCATTGCCTACATAATTACAAGGGACCAATAATACGTTTGCAAGTAATTACTGACAAAGATTTCTTTTGTTGTATATAAATGTAGTAAAAGCCTCAGGCTAATTTTACCAGCATGTTCGTATGATATCACTTCCTGAAAATACATGAAAGTTTAAAAAAAAAAAAAGGTATATACACAAAGCAAAGGCTGTACAAGTCCTACAGAAAAAAAAGTGACCTTAAGAAATATCCTGGGTTTCTACCTCAGAAATTTGTTTTAACGTTGAGGTCATTGCAAGAAGAATTCAAGTAAAAATGGTTTCTGTATTGATGCAAGGCTGGAGAGCGTTTCTTGTGCAGTAAGTAGCCTGCTTAGAGAATCATAATTCAATAGCAATATTTTCTGAGTCACACTATTGATTTGGTGAGGCTTTGGTTTCCCATTTTTCCACACTGTCACTTTACATAGGTTGGAGCAGACTGCATTCAACCTTTGCTCTAAATTACCAGTAGGCAAATCTGAATCAATTCAGCTGATTTTATGGGCTGTTCTATTGAGTTTACAGGCTTCACTCTGAATTTTCCACCCAGTGAAGCATAATTTGGTCAGTTTCATGTTTGCAAGAAAATGTAATTAAGCATGATAGACATGTTCAACCTAGAAAATACTACTATACTGTAAAAAAGATAACAAAGATGGTTATAGCAATCCTTTAAATCCACACACCCTTTTTACCATGTCCTAAAATCTGTTCTAACTTTTTTCTGGCTTACCCAGATACACCACAAATTTTCTAAAAGATTTCTAAACCACAGATGAGTTTAGAGTTGTGATTGAATTTAAAAACTTTTTGTTGCCACTTTTTTTTCTGACAGAAATCTCTCATGTCTTGTCTTTGGCCAACAAGCTTCTACTTTCCCTAGGATTTTGGATGGAAATGCCACTAAATTGCTTTCTGCATGGGAAACTGATGTTTTTTCTTGCATCTCTGTGTAGAACAGTGCCAAATTTCCTGTGAACCCTTGAGCTATTCAGAAAAATACAAGAACCACCCCGATCCAACCCCAAAATCAGTGATGCCATGGAAACTGGCTATAGTAAATTTATTTGGTATAACCTTTTGTTCTGTACTCTGCATTCGACTAGCAACAAAGCTTCTGAAGTGCTGTGAAGAAGGTTAAGCGGTCTAACAAAATTCAGATGAGATTTTACATCAGTTCCTCTTTAAATATATGGTCTTCTCATGAATACAACTGGCTAAAATGAATTAGAGCAAAGATGTGAAAACTTCCAACTTTTAAGTGCAACTCATTGTTAACTACAGGAACCTGATTTTTTTTTCACATGGGTCATAAAAATATTATTTTGAAATATTTCCCAATTAAAAGAATGACTTAATGCTTAATGTCGCACCACTAGGGCGATAAGGTAAAATGTGGCATTTTGGGGACATTCAGGTATTCTTCTACAAAATGGAGACATTTTTGTGACAATTCTTATAAAGAAAATCAGAATGATCCTGCTGTTTGCTGTAAGGAGACCTCTTTACACTAATCTGAATATTTAACTTCATATTTAAATACTGCAAAAGTAATATTTCCCTTCTAAATGTGCACCACAGACCTGTAGATTGCAAGGGACCTCTGGTCACAGAGCCATGATACAACATAGCAAATCAATGCTTCTCAACCTTGGTAGATTTTATCCTCAGTGTCTAAGCTGTACTCTCTGTCTCTGTCCAGAAAAGAAAATATAGCATAATATATTGCAATATAATATAATAAATATAACAAATATAACAAATATAATAAATATAATAAAATAAAGGTAGACAACATTATATGTAAGAAGGCCTGACTCTAACGTGTTACTCTGATCACTCACTAGTGTAACTGCACAGGTCTACAGCAAATATTGGAAGCAGTTTCATGGAAAATGACTTTAGGGATTCATTACCTGCATGGATGCAAGTATACTAAATCATGTCCAACACAGAGACAATTACTGTGCTTGAAAAGAAGGGGCAAAAACCTATTTTGAGTAGAGGAACAGTTCTGGCAGACACATCAATTTGCTGGCATAAAGCACATCTTGCCCTAAGGATTTTCAACAGAAAAGTGCTGCCAGTCAGACCTTGCACCCTGAAATCACACCTCCCTGTACCCCAGCTGACACTGTTATTTTGGTAAGTCTATGATGGTGAGTATCACAGAAGGAAATTTTTAATTTTTCGCACTTTCTTAGAATCTGGTTTTTGCTGAGTAGTGCAGAATTTTCAAAAGTCAAATGATCATAAAAGCAGTAGCTCACAGAAACACAAAATCACATAATTGTTAGAGTTGAAAGGGACCTCTGGAGACCATCTAGTCCAACCCTCCCTACTCAGGCAAGGTCACCTAGAGCAGGTTGCAGAGAAATTAATCCAGGTGGATTTTGAATGTCTCCACAGAGGGATACTCCACAAATTCCCAGGGCAGCCTGTTCCAGTGATCTGCCACCCTCAGTGTAAATAAGTTCTTCCTCATGTTATGGTGCAACTTCTGGTTTACGGCCATTGCTCCTTGTCCTGGTGCTGGGCATCACTGAAAAGAGTCTGTCACCATCCTCTTGTCACCCACCTTTGAGATATTTGTATGTATTCCTGAGAAACCCTCTCAGCCTTCTCTTCTCCGGACTAAACAGATGTTCCTGAAGTCTCTCCTCTTAAGGGAGATGCTCCAGACACCAAATCATCTTTGTGACTCTCCACTGGATCCTCTCCAGCAGCTCCTCTTGTGCTGAGGAGCCCAGAACTGGACCCAGCACTCCAGAGGTGCCTCACTAGGGCCAAATAGAGGGGCAGGATCACCTCCCTCTACCTGCTGGCCACCCTCTTCCTGATGCATCCCAGGACACCACTGGCCCTCCTGGCCACAAGAACACTGACGGCTCATGGACAATTTGTGATCCACCAGGAGTCCCAGGTCCTTCTCCGCAGAGCTGCTCTGCAGGAGCTCAGCCCCAGCCTGTGCTGGCACTTGGGGCTGCTCCCAACAGTGCAGGACCCGACACTTGCCCTTGTTGGACTCCTTAAGTTTCTCCCTGCCCAACTCTCCAGCCCATCACGGTCCCACGGAATGGCAGCACAGCCTTCAGGTGGATCAGCCACTCCCCAGTTTAGTGTCACAGCAAACTTGCTGAGGGTGCATTCTGTCCCTTCATCAGGGTCATTTGTCAGAAATAAATTGAACAAGACTGGTCCCAGTGTTGATCCCTTGGGAACACCACTGCCTGCAGGCCTCCAGCTGGATTCTGCTCCCCTGATCACGACCCTCTGAGCTCTGCCTTCAGCCAGTTCTTGATCCTCCCCACTGTCCATTCATCTAACGCACATTCCCTGAGCTTGCCTGTGAGGATGTTATGGGAGACAGTGTCAAAAGCCCTGCTGAAGTGAAGGCAGAAAATATCCATTGCTCTCCCTTCATCAACCTGTCCTGCCACACCAACTTAATATACAACCATATTCAAAACTGCCTTCTTTATTTCTTTAAGCCTCTGTAGATCTGGATTTTTAAATAGTGATAAATTCAATATTCATACAATTCATTCACTTCTTTCCTGGATAAACTGGAAGGTGCTGTGCGATGCTAAAATCAGGTCTCTTGGGGGTTCACAAATAAAAGGCTACCCTTGCCATTAGGACGCTGGCACACAGACAACCAGGAGGCACAGCACACCCAACCTTGTCCATTTGCTCTCACCCACAGGGAAAGTGCTGCAGGAAGGCATGCAGAAGAATATAAAAAGGGAGAACTTGCTCAAGATCTTGTATATAAATACTGATCTGACAGCTGCAGGTGTCTTTAACCAAGTGGCAGTTCAAATTTCTCAAGAGCAAAGCCTTTACTTCAGCTGCAAAACCACCTGGAAAGCATTTGACTTCATAACTGATCATGAAGCAGAGCCAGCAAAAGGATGGATGGGGAGGGTGGTCAGGGCATAGGGCTGGAGTGCCTGCCCCAGAACCACAGCTGCGTCTGCAGCCACTGTCCTTCATTACAACCGCCACAGCAATGCTGTACTCTTACACGACATTCCAGCAGCGACTGGGGCCTATAATAAATTAAGAGCACATGCACAAACCCTGAAATTCAAATATCTTTGAGGCGATAAGGACAGTAGAACAGAACAGCAGTTTATTCACTTGATAAGGACAGTAAACAGAACAATATTTTACTCTTACCAAGGACAGAACAGCACAGCCTTGGAGAAATAGGTAAAAGATGTAACTTAGGCATGCAGAAGTCACGCAAAACACAAGCAGGATGCCAGCTCAGCAAGGCTGACAAAGCAGAAGATATGCGAAACAGCAATATTGTGCTAACTCAAAAGAGGGGGTCAAGGCAAAGCTCCCTAAAAATGGACACTGGATGTTGAAGACAGCTGCCCCAGTATGCTCAAGACTGCTCAGGCCACCTGTCTGATTTCTAAGAGAGAAACAAGATTTAAATGTTATGAACTACATTTTAGGAATTTTCACAAATAAGTAGGAGTATTAATTAGGACAGTTATTTTTACTGTATCAAATAATACAGTGTCCCCTTCAAAGTTTCAACCCTACTTACTAGTGAAATATCTCTTTGGAGAAACAAGAGTTGAGGGATATTTAGAGTTAGCCACCAGCTGCTGTTTTATTGAGTTCTATTCTAAATTGCTTCGGCTTTCCACTTCCTAAAATTTATTAAAAAAAACCCACCCCTTCAAAAATTTTTTTTAAAAGCATCTGAGTGGGAGGACCTAAAATTATAGTAGATATTTTTCTACCAGTTCTGAAACGGTTTAGAGGAGAGATTTCTGGAATCAGATTTTAATTTTTAATTTTTTTAAAAAATCTTTTGTTGGTGTGGAGAAAACAAAGAGAAAGAAAATTAAACGGAATTTTTTCCCTTTAGCTGAAATACTGTAGGGAACCAGTGTTCACTTAACTAATCCTGAATAACAAACGTTATTAATGTTTTATTGCTTTATTTAAGTATATTAAAACATAAGCCTAGATAGCTTTGTACCCATGATGAGTAATAATATTAGAGTTGCAGGTTTTTTAATGGAAAAAAGCTCTTCAACCCTTTTTCATACACATACAAGAATACAAGGTAAAATGCAAGATATAATGAAATAGTTAGGAAGAGGTCACTTTTGAAAAAGACTGGCAAACACTGTGAGGAATTCTGCTGACAGCCCAGGTGAATTAAGTTTACAGATCACTTTATGGAAGCATATGATCAAAGCAATCTAGTTTTGGGTACTTTCTGCTGTATCTCTAGTCTTGCAAATTAACTGGAAGACTTGGGAATATAATTGGATGTCCTGAACAATTTGAAGAAAAACAGCATGTTTGAACTGTGGTCACAGGACATTCTGGTTCATTTGTCCAAGTAACATTTTTCTCCAGTCTGACAGGAAAAAAGAAAAAGAAAAAGGAAAAGGAAAAGAAAAAGGAAAAGGAAAAGGAAAAGGAAAAGGAAAAGGAAAAGGAAAAGGAAAAGGAAAAGAATAAGAAAGAAAAAGAAAAAAGAAAAAAGAAAAAAAGAAAAAGAAAAAGAAAAAGAAAAAGAAAAAGAGAAAGAAAAAGAAAAAGAAAAAGAAAAAGAAAAAGAAAACGAAAAAGAAAAAGAAAAAGAAGAAAGACAAAAGAAGAAAGACAAAAGAAGAAAGAAGAAAGAAGAAAGAAATCTACTGCAGCTCATAGCCAAATGCAGCCACTTTGAAACCTATCCATAACTATTCCATACAACTACTAATAATTTTTACATTACATCCTGTCAATTACCAGGTATGCATAAACCACAGTACAGCTGCTGGCAGAAGTACAGGGTTTGCTGGAGCTATAAAAGCAGCCTAGACACATTCAGGTAGAAAATTACTGTACCTAACCTTTCAAAAGTTGAGTACAATCCACCCCAGAGAGGGACCTATGGAAACACTTCTAGCACTAGACTCATATGGGGCCCAGGGGCAAGAGGCTTAGTTTGCCTTGTTGCAGACCTTCTGCATTCACATTTGCAAGCTGAAAAAACCAGGGTTAACCAAGCATTGTAAATGCTTCACCCAATTTTGTACTTCATCTACCATTGGATCTAATGAGTAGTTTGGACCTGCTGCTTCCAATGTATTCTTCTGCAAGGTATTTTTTGACCTGAGGATGAATGTTGCTTGCACAAGGCTGGACAAAAACCCTGTTGGTTATCTCACATGCTGACTGAAGAAAATACATTCTAGAGGTTTTATAAATGTTGCAATCTTATCATTCCTTTCAGTGAGGGAGATTAGATAAATACACAAGGAACTTATCGGTCCAAGGGGAGGACTGGACTAATTGCCAGGGACAGCAGAGGGTGCATATTTCTCATATCATCTGCTTTTGGGGTGATCATCTGGAGCCAGATTTTCCTGTTACAGCTGGGTAGAACTTGGCGGACAAGTAAACCTGAAACCTCCTCTGCCTGCAGAATGAAAGAGGGATGTGTCTTATCTGCTGGAGAACTCTTCGGAGGAGGTGGTGGAGACAAATGCAAACAGCATGCCTTCCCACAGCCTCCTTCCTCTCATCACTCTTCCTAGTCTCTTGGGCCACTATCCAGTGCATATCTGTCTGCTGCTTAACAAACCCTAGCTGTGGTTTCAGGCTGATAAATAATTATGCTAATTAACAGGTTGAAGGAAAATGTGATGTTGTTTCTGTGGAATGTTCTGAGAGGCTGGAAACACTTAAATGCAAAAATGACATGTGGTGAAATAACCAATAATTTGCTTAAGAAACCCACATCTGGTATTCCTGCTAGAAACAGGGGTTAATAATCTGTCAGGGGCAGGCAGTGGCAGTGAGTAGCTCTAGGATAAACAAAAAAGCCTTAACGGCAGGAAATGGGCTTGTTCTTCTAGCATAAGCATTTACATTGGCTGCTAACCAGCAAAAGATGTAAAAGCAGTTGTTTAGTTTACACTTGGAAAAAAATAAAGAGAGACGGAAACAAACAGACTTCTGCATTTTGTGTATCTGTGAAAAAATAAAAGCCACCAAGTCTAGCTAAAAATGGTTATAACATATATGCCCCACACTCTGAGAAGGAGCCATAGACTTGGGACAAGATTCCAGTTATAAAATGGGGGAAGGATTACTAAACTTATTTTTGTATTAATGAAATAACTGTCAGATAATTGCATGCATAATTTTAGGTTACTCATGCAGAAAAGGGGGAAGGACAAGAGAAGAGAAGACAGATGAAGAAACTTGGTTAATAGATGCAGATTGACATCCTGATTTTTTTTTAAAATATAATAAGACTAACCCTTGTTTTTGTTTTGAGGAAGGAAATCCAAATGCCCCTTTATAAGAAGAAAGGCTTTCACATTTGACATGACTGTAGTCAGGAAAGGATATGGTCCGCAATGCAGCTAGTAATGCATGCTTGTGTTGGTGTGGCATTGCTACCCCACTTATAAGCTCAAAAGAAAAAGCCTCATTTTAAGATGGGATGAAATGTAAATAATGTACTCATTTGATGAGATTCAGATGAAGTGCTCTGTGTGTGGCAAGCTGAATCTGTATTTATAGCAGTCAAAGAAACACACAAGATTCTTGGGATACACTGAAGACCGTGAATAACACATTGCTGGTTCTTAATTTTGTTTTAAATAAACAGACAATGTTCTACTTTAGGTGATGTTTTTCTTCTGAAATAGTCCACCCCTTGCAAAGATTGTTGCTACATCTCAGTTGTAATTTTCACACAAGAAAACATGACACCTCAGCAGATGTTAGCAGCTTTCTGTTGCATGTTGGATTGTTTGACATCTCAAGCTAAATATTCTTTCGTAGTCACTCTCAAGGATGCATATTATCCCTTGTCAAAATAAAGAGTTGCAGTCTCTTTCCAGACCAGAGAAATACGGTAAGAGCACATTGCCACCATAGCATCTAAGTTGCTCTCTCTTTCACTATGTTAGTGCATATTACAGCCTTGCAAATGACAGGCTTTCACAGCCTTATATTTTAGTGTCATGTCTTGCTCTATAATGACACTGTGCTTATTCTAGTGATCCTAGCACAGCCTTGCAACCTTTCTCAAAGCAGTGAAAGAGGAGCTCTTCAAGCCACATGCTGATACCTGAGGTGGGAAACAGCAGCAATAAAATTACTCAAAAGCCTCGTTTGTCAGCAAAAGCAGCTAGTATGGCTCAATTCATGTGGATGTAGGTGGCACTACATTCTCCACCATGTAATGTGCTCTGGTCTGAGGCTGAAGTCTTCTATACAAAAGTTGAATCAGTTCTCATGCTTTTTGAAGATTTGTGTAGGCATCCCAGGCACTAAGCTGCAGAAAGGGTCTGTCCTCTAGCTCTGCGCTCCTATGGAGCGTAGCTTATATATACAAACTTGCTTCTTGCAACCAAGAAATGTCAGGGAGAGGCCATGTCAGACAGTGGCACTTGCATTTCTTCCTCATGCTGTGCTTACGCTTAGCTGTGGTTACACACTGTGACCCACCATGGGTTCATATCTACTTAGGTTTTCTTTACATTGTCACATAAATAGCATAAGGGGACAATAATTGAAGGCTTCCAGGAGCAAAACAGAAGGTGGAAACTGTAAAATCTATGCTTGACTTCTTGTTCCTCTGTATTATAGGTCAGACATGTAAATACTAGCGAAACAGTCCATTTTTGAAACCAAGACTACACCTCATTTGTGAATGTATAAATATAAGAATTCCAGTAAAGACAGAGCTGTTAATGCCAGGAATTTCTGTTCACCAGACTGATATCATGGATCTAAAATGGCTAGCAACAACATGAAAGAGCAGGTGACAAAAATAAAGTATGTTTCAGGAATGGCAATTAGATCTTAACTGAATTCTTTTAACTTCAGTAAGCTTTTCCTTATATCGAATTCTGCTGAGTTGTGGTTACCTTTTTGCCTTTTGCATATTCCCGGTCAGAGCACATCCATCATATTTTTGCTCATAAGAAAAAAATTTCATGTGATGAAGAGGACAGAAAAAAAAAGTAAAATGAACAGGAAAAATATGGAAAATGAACATTAGCATGGCAGAAAAGATTAATCATTAAAAACTGTAAATCTTGCTGCACATTTTTCACTGAAAGCATTACTCGAGGAATACAGTCATTCACCACCAAAAAAAAAATCACTCACCAAATAGCTGTACCTGTCTTTATTTTAGATAATATTTCCATTTTCCATCAAATTGCCATCAAAATGGTATGTCTAGAACAATTTGGTAGGAAATTTGCACCACTTCCTGTGGTTTATGCATAACTTCAATGAATTATGAATTAGCAAAACTGCAAAACAAGCAGCTCCAATGCTCAAGATGGGAACCCAGAGCAGTCCTCAGGCTTCACTACATTTCTCTGAGGACACAACCACAAGACCACTCACAGTGAGGCAATGACAGCCTTTCTTTTCTCCTGTAAACCACACGTCAGGGGTTTTATTTAGGTTGACATGCAGTGAAGGCAGAGAGCAGCAAGAGAGGACTCACCAGGAGCCTGTGGCACCCCGAAGCTCGCAGACAATACAGACAGGACCTGGACATCGGACTGCTAACAGCGTCCACTCCACCCCAGCAGCCCTAGAGGGAAGCTAAGTTTCAACATATGATCAGTTATCTAGGCCTGGGATCTAAAATGAAGTCTTACAAATGTTTTCCCTTCCCTCCGGAAATTTCCCAGGCTGCAGCCAATATCTGGATCTAAATATGGGGTGTTCATATATATTACAGTTTATGCAAAACTCTGCAGATTTTTTTATATACCTGCACAAAACCAAAACACACAAAACAGAAAAATAAACCTTTTTGCTCAGCTCCAAACTTTACTACAAACTTTACTTTCCTAACTGATCCATGTAGGGTTTGCATAAATAGAAGCTTAGCAAGCGTCGCATGCATGAAACAAACTTTTTACTTTGTAATGTACTGTTTTAGAGCATTTGATAAAACTGATAAGACTATCCATTATTAATCTCTTTCCTTCAGGAATGGAATATCTGCGATTGAAAGAAAAGCAGCAAGAAAATGAATCTTATGGGGTGGACAGAGGAAGCTGTTCATAGGAGAATAAATAAGTTTTCCTAGCAGATGATGTGGAAAGTAACCAAACACCCTGTCTTTGGACTGCATCTTCCAGACATAGGACCCACCTTTTGCTCTTACAAGAGAGATTGTTTTAAACTGGAAAACAGGAGGTCAAACACTCTTTGAATATTTTAATAATAACCAACAATGACCATTTTGGGTGGTTCTTATTTGCATTAATATCCAGTCTTTTTTAATGGTCTTGGCATGCTCTTGGCCTCAGGAACTTCCTGTGATAATCAGCACCAGAACTGAGTCATGCACTGCTGTCAAAAGACATTTCTTGAACCAATATTATTTTGCCAATTGGTTTTAAGATCATTAAATGTTCTTTTGTTCCTAATGCCCCTGCACTTTATTTATAATTATGAAGATCTCATAATTATAGAAGTAAAAATTAGAGTGCATTTGTGAAAGAATAAAGTTTGAGTTGTGGTTTACATGAAAACCTAATTACAGAAGTAATTACACAGTCCAGAACAAAATGCCAGCATGTACTCGAGTACATGCATAAAAATATTTGTGTGGGAATATCACTGGGAGGTTTCTTGACCATATGTTTCATGTCAAGTTATTTTGCTGCATATCAGTATCTACATGGGTGTGAAGTTGGCAACTGCATTTGTTTTCCATGCAAAGCTATGAGCACAATTTAAATCAGAAAGTTTGTTTTCAAAAGAAGCAAATCTGCTTGTGTCTATGCCTTTACACAATGGGAAGTCCCAACAGTAATCAGAATAAGTGATGTATTTCTGAATAACCCGTGTGTGTAGACAAATATTCCCATTGATCATTTTTAAAAGAGCATTTAACTAGCTTAACAAATGGAATGATGATTTAATGCCTGCAGTACAGCACGTTTGTGAGTTCCAGTGAGAACTGGAGCCTGAATGCTCTGTGGCTTTACCTACAAGTCCCAAGGCTGACACACTGGCTGCTCCGTTACACCGACCATTGGGCCTTCTCAGTATTATGGTGGGAAAGTAATTTGAGCTGCTTCCTTCCTTTTGTGCATTTTGAAGCTTAAAATTAAAAGAGATACTCCCCATGCACAATTGCTGTTAACATTAACATGAACGACACACACATCTAACAAGTGAAACCAGACACCTTCCCTTATTCCTTGCATTTGCAGTTTAGGGCAAATTGCTTTTCCTTATTAAGCTGGATTTTTAAATACCTAATGCTTTCAATAACCTTTCCAAAAAGGTTATTTTCACTAATATTGGGCCATGTCAGACAACACCTTCTAATCTGAACCTGTAAAATTAATGTCTTTACGTATGTGTAAAGTGTAGTGGCTGTTGCTGGAATATTCTACCTGTTTCCCCTCCAAAAGACTTGTTTTAAATTTTAATAACTTTTAAATGGTAGCCTTCAGTTTTACGTAACGCATAATTAAGCTTATTGGTGAAACAGGACCAAGAGAAGTAACTACTTAATTTACATTTTAATTAAAATACTGATAGCAGTATCAAACATATTCTGGTAAAGTTATAAATTTTCTTTTATATTTCTAAATCAGTCAGGCACATTCTGAAGTGGACACATTTAGAGAAATTATCAGGAATATAAATAAGCTCAAGTCAAAATCAGAGATCATCCCTCAACACGTTTAGGTTGGAAAGGCAGTCTTTACACGTACCACGTCCCTAACATCCCACCTGAGTTTTGGCACATCTGGGCAGATCAGAGCTCTCTGACACCAGGATATGACCCCGTTCAGAATGAATCTCCTTTAGGTCTGGGGAGAGTTCAGTCCATTAATCATCCCACCTTGCTCTCTGTGTACTGAGACTGCTAAAAGCATTGCCAGGTATCCAGTCTTTTGGTCAGCTGCCCTCCTGAAACTGGGCTGAAACTCTCCGAAAGCGGTTAAAACACCATGTTGCTGTTCAGTCTAACCTGGGAAGTCACTGGGGCCTTTCCTCCAAGGCTGGGCAAAGATAAGCCCCACTGATGGGGGATCCCAAAGCTAGTAATGTATGCTGTCACACCTGCAGAGCCTGCTTTCTTTCCTGGCCATCTGCTTCCACCTAGACTGCCGTGACATAATTGAAACAGCAGTAAAGTTTTGAACACAGTAAAGAACGCGTTTTGTTTTGTTTTATTTTCCCCCTGGAACTCCAAAAGTCATGAAAAATGCAGATTTTGTGGGGGAGGGAGAGAGAGGGACTAATTCCCTTCCCAGACCTAATCATTTCGCTAGCCCCTTGAAGCTCAGAGCAACAGCAGCTGTTGAAAAGTGCAACTGTCTTTTCTATATGTGATTAAATATAGTCAACTATCAAGTACTATCATCAAGGGGTCAGTTAAATCTAATTTCTTTCCGTTCTGCATATATGCACAGAGGGAGCTTAAGTCCCCTCTCATCTGTTTTTTTCATCCTTAAAAGAAACAAAAGCACACTGTGCAGTATTTTCTAATTTGATAGTATATTTGTAGGATTTTAATATCCTCCTCCTTGCCAGCGACAAGCCAGACCAGAAGCAAATACAGCTACAGTTATGAGCTGCAGCTGTTTGGGGCCTATAAAGGTCTATCCACAGCCTGGAAATTTCCAATCAGTACAACACAGGACAGGCTCCAGCACCATTAGCAAAAGTTTGAACTTTTGCAAGCAGACGTTGGCTGCCACAAGCAAAATGCTGGCAAAATTGAACCAGCTTAAGCAAGCAGACTAGCATTGAAAGGGGTAGGGACAGCCAGCTGACAGGGTGGAGCAGGGATCCTAGCAGTATTTAACACAGAAACTGTGCTGTAAGCCAGGGAAAATCCCATCTGCAAAAATTGCTCTGAATGGTAATTGTGATGGTTGTCATGGAGTGCTACGTGCTTGATGAATATGAAGGATTTGGATCACTCCTCTACTGAGCAGACCTATTTACTCCTTCTCTTCTTCATGAGATCAGGAAAGCTTTGCAATAGTAATGACAACAGACTTGGGAGAGTCAGAGTAAGTCTTAAAAGATAAAACCTTTATTTTTTAAACAGATTCTAATATGTAAATTATTTGCACAGAATTTACATTACCAGAGGTAATACAATTCCCAGTGAGAAGTTTCAGTTGCTTTAAGAAGTGACCCAGATAACAATGCCCAGGTTAACTGAACTGTGTGATACAGCACAGCCTTATTTTGTGATCCTTCTTTAGCTCAGAGGCTTCTCACTATCCTTGATGTGGCAATTATAATATCTCCACACATTCTCAAGCCTGAACAGGGAGAAAAGCACTCTTCTTCCAGATTCTCAAAAAAAGAGAAAAGGACGAAGTTAAAAACAGCTAATCACCTTCAAGCTCACTTCTTGTCTAAGAGTGGGGTTTTTTCCTCCTGCCTATGTTTGTTAATTTCATGGACCTTTATCACCCTCCACAAACCACACTCACCTTACCCAATATGCTGGAAATGCTGCTGACGGATTAGCTGCTGAGGCTGGAACAATAAAACCTAGAGAAATACAGATGGTTTAGCCACTTCCTCAGATGGCTAAATGTTTGCCCATCTTTAGGAGTTAGCTTAGCCTACAACTGCTACCCCAATATGTTATTGGCAGTGCGCTGCAGTGCAATAATACTGCTTGTGTCACCGTAGAGATGTGTCACCTCCCTCACCTTGGCTGTAACGTCTGTACACACACTGTTTCACTGAAGAATCTGAAAACCTGTCTTTTGATGATGCCTTTTACTTCAGTGTGAAATTGGTTGGGAAAAAGGTTGAGATAATAAAAGAGATGTAGACAAAACTTCAGTGTGAGGTTGAAGGATTCGCAACACTTCCTTAAGCCAGATGCACTTTCCATAAAATATAATCTGTACCCACTCAAAGGGATAGAAGAGAAATTTGTTGGCTTTTTATTAGGTCCTGAAAAGGAAAACTAACTCTAATTCCATAGTACCATTTTGTGGTTGCTGCTAAACTTGAAAGAAGGATTATGGAAACAAAAAGATGTCATTCTGTAAACCAAATACCTCAGTCAATAGTATTTTACAATTAAATCTCCGCTTATTCAATGTATTGGAGGTAATATCTTTGTCAAACAAACTCTTTTTGCCTGGAGGTTCAGCATTAACACTCTCTTAAGTCTCCTTTAAACACAGGTAGTTCATCACCCTCATCCACAATAGCTTTAATAGTTGCTTGGCTTCATGTAACAAACTATGCCTTTGTTTCTGCCCTTAACTGCTCTTTCATCAGCTGCTGTTGTGCACATTAGGCAGAACATATGAGAGCAAACAGACTGCAAAATTGGTTTATGAAAATATTTTGAGAGAGCTTCTCAACTTCACCAGGCAAAAAGGTGCAGCAGGGACCCAGACAGTTTCAAATGCAGTGTGATCCTTGCAGCACTTTTATGGGTACGCAAGCAAGCCTCAAAGCTGTTTTCAGAGATCAGCTGTACCAAAATGCCATGAGGGCACAGTTCATGTTGCTACTCCCTCCATGTCCTTGTCCTTGCTCAGTCGTGTTGGCTGAACCGTGACTGCAGCCCAAGCGAAGCTGATCCTTCTCTTAGTTCCTTCCTTGCTCATGACTGTACCATGACAGGCACTTCATATCTCTCCCTCCCCAGTTTCAAGTCCCTTTTTGCCTTTTTGTGCTTAGTGGTTTGTAATGAATCCATCTCTTCAGGCATTCGGCATCCTTTCCTACACCTTCCTTGGTGGGTAGGTTCCTTAAAGAGAGACTGTGGCCCAGAGCCTAAAGGAAATAATGAACACTCAGGAATGTTTTCCAATGGTACCTCTCTCTGACCTTTCAGATGGTGGCCCCCTATGAGACACAGCTGCAGGAGCCACCCCTTTCTTAGAGCATAGCAAGTCAATGAGATCTTACAATGTCCACCTGGAAGGTAAATGTGCTGCTTTCAGATGCTGAAACCAGCACAGTAAGGAAGGGCTTGACATAGGGATTGTCCCCTGAATGCCTGGAGCAACAAAGTCACTGACTGAAGCTTCAGGAGAGGCATTGTTTCATCCTTTATGTCCCCATCACATTGCAACTAATTCTTAATTTATATTATAATCCCGTACTATTTTTCAGATGGATCCTCCCCCATACAGGTCAAATGAGCACAAGTCATGTTTTTTACTCCTAGTTCAAATTCTCTGCTGGTTTGTAAAACATTGAAAATCCAAGAAAATCCATGGAAGAAACCCCACGCATATGGACTTTTCCATAATGCTAACAAACAAAACGTTTCATTTGACTTTCCGATGCCACTTTCTCACTGTCTCATCTTTTTTATGCTGATTTTTGAGAAAAGTCCTATGAAGTATAGAATTACAGTATCATTTAGGCTGGAAAAGACCTTTAAGATCATTGATCATTTAAGATCATCAACTGCAGATTTAACCCTGCCAAGTCCACCACTAAACCATGTCCCTATGTGCCACTTCTATCCATCTTTTGAATATTTCTAGAGACGGTGACTTGAGCACTTCCCTGGGCAGCCTGTTTATGCGCCTGAAATTAAGTTTCTTTCTCATTTACACTCCTGTAATCATCCTTTTCTTCTGAATAGCTTGAAGTTTAAAAATTTCCTTTTAAAAAGGAGGAACATTGTATGAGCATCCTCAAAGTACAGAGCCACAATTTCTGTGCTGGGTCCAAGATGTGGAACTTGAATTATGTGCATTTTTCTAGCACATTTTTACTGACTTTATTTTCAAAGGGATTTAAGTAAATATGCTTTAGGCTATAAATATATTTCTATCCTCTGAAATCTTGACATGCTGAAATTAATCTTCTAGCCAGTGGCCATCTTGAATAAAAGCTTGGAGAACCACTTCAACAACTGATTTAACAACTTAAACCTAAGAATCCTATAACGTTCAACAACATTAAATCATATGTTATAAAAGCCTTTCTTTAATTACTAAAATTATTTAAATAAATTTAACCTGTGGTTTTAGACACAAGTATTTGTGAGACAATACTTCTTGTTGATAGTCATCTAAAAATAGGAGCACAAGTGCATCTGTAGATACATGAAGGCTTGTATCAATCTGATATTTCTTTAAGAGGAAATATCTAACATTTTCTTTGGCAGAAAAGAGATTAAATATCTCCTTTAAACCATAACTAGAAAGGTTTATTTAGGCTCTTAACATGAGTAAACTAAGGATAATGAGAATTTAGTTCAAAAACTGTCGTAAAAGACTTATCCTAATAAGCAAAGTGCCTGAAGTAGATATCTAAATAACAGCAGATGTCAACACACCATAATGAGACATATTATTTTGATTTATACCTTTGATTTTTCCATTACCAGATACAGTAGAATATTAAAAGCATTTTCCCATTTCTATTGCCAATGAAATTGTTTCACAAAATTTATGAAACTTTTAAAATATTTTTTTTCATATTTGTTATCTACTATAGCTCATGCACACTCTTGGATGTTTATGCAAATTTCATGCCAGAGTGGTTTTGGAGGGAGAAAGTTATTTTTCTGTTATTTATGTATAATCTAACTTCACTTGGAATAATGATCTGTTTGATTGCTGACAGAACAGATTCTGGAGTAGCTTCCATCTAAGACCATCTTTCCATTTTTTTCTGATTAGAAAAGTATGTAAGCTAATGCTGAAAGGTAGGTATTTGGATCACAAAAATAAAATATTTTATTTTATTCTCTATTGGCTGCTAGCAGGTATAGCTGTGTTTAAACTTTTTTGCTTCAAACTATCAACAAACTTCATTCAACCTATTGTACCCCCATCACATCTCTAGGTAGTATCAGTAGATAGTTAACTAGATAACCAAAAAGTATATTATTGTGTGGAAAAGAAAACCTGTCATCATGTAAAAAGCTAGCAGAATATGTGCATATTAATTTTCAGGGAAATTAGGATATAGGTTTCTTTAATAACCGAACTTCTTAAAAATGCATGAAAATAAGCCAGGCCAACTTCTAAGCTCAGCTCCTTGCAATGGCTCCATGCAGTCCCCATTGTTCCTTTCGGTGCCTTTGGGGCCACATTTCCCTAGCACTCTGCATTGCAGCTGGGCGGCTTGACCTTGCAGTGCACCAACGCTGCTGTGCGAGCTCCAGTGCAGAGCTGGAGCTCCTGCCTCCGGGCATGCTCCTGGCTCCTGGTCTGTGCCGAGTGTCTGGATTAAGACAGCAGGAGGTACCTGGTTCCTCTGGGCTATGCTGGAGTGACCCCAGAGATATCCGCTAAAATGGTGTAAGAGGCCAGTGAGGTGATGGGCCCTGCCCCTGGCTCCAGGGCTGCATTGACACACCAGCCTAACTGCACAGTCATTGCATGGAACACAAGGAGTAGTGGCAGTGGTTCCTGAAGGATGTTTGAGAGGAAAAAAGGTGTTGCATGTGTTCTGTGGCTGTGCTCACAATGGTCGTGGAGCCTAACCATAAGCTAAAATGACTCCTCAGTGTGCCACCAAACTGCAGCCTTCAAAGCCTGCTCAGTAATAATTTGTTAAGTGCTGCTCTCAAGACTGTAACTGTTCAGTAATCCCATCCAAAAGGCATATCTAAACTCCTTCCTCTCCTTGAGGAATGGCAAGAGAAATGTTTAGCTCCTTGTTTTTGAGGATGACACTGGCTCCTCTACCAGATAGGCAGTGGGGTTCTAGATACATGGTAATTGTTCCTTCCTTGCTCACTGCTCTGATCAAGTGGGACAGCACAGACAGGGAAATGCTTATACATATGTGAACCTTGGCAAGGTTTTCTGTGGCTTTTCAATTTGTCCAGTGACTTCAAACTGTTTAGTGAGTTAACCCAAGAGAAACTGCTCTTATTCACAAAATAATTGGAAAAGAAAAACATTTAAAAATTCACTCCACTTGGCTAGACGGTGCTAGCTGACACCCCTCTTCTTGTAAACATGCTCTAGGTCAAAGTTGTTTTCCAGGAAGAAAGCCCTCATGATAACAGGCAACACGTGGTACAAAGGCAGGAGAAAAGGAAGTTATCACAGCCCTGGAGCTCGTGGCTACTACACCACACTGTCACACTGCTCAGCGTCTACCCTGTCCCCACGATGTCCCTGCTCACTGTCTGCAGAGCGTGTGTGCAATCAGCAGCAGAAAAGCACGTACCTGTGGTCACATAAACACATAAACACTTTCACTCACAGTAGTGCTCTCATTATCTGGCCATCAGAGGCAGCTAAGGCAGAGACAGGAGAGACGTTATAGGATCCTGTCAGCCTAGTGTGTTCACGGTCCACTCCAGCTGGGAATGACTTCCAGATGTTGGTGCATTGCAACTGTGCCTCCAGCCCGCAGCCCAACCCTTATCAATCACACTGGACAACACTGGCACCGAGCGGGAGGAAGTGGTGGCTCAGTCAACAGCCCAGAGGGTGTTAGCAGACCTGATCAGGGAAACAACAAGCTCTCCAGGGAAGCTGTCTGGGAAAAAATGTATTTTTGTTGCAGGAGGAAGGTTTCTTTAATTAAAACTTTAACCATAAAAATTAGAACCAATCCAAAAACAAACCAAAACCAAAACACAAAATCAAAACAAAAGCAAGCAAACAAAGAAAAAACCAAAAACCACAAAAAACCCTAACCAACCAAACAAAAGAACCTCACAAAAACAACCAAGCAAGAAAACCCCTCAGCAAAAAGCCCACGAGGGTAGAAAAGTGTATGTGCCCTTATAGCAATTCTGTCTTACGTAAGAGCCTTTCTGAAAGAAATTTCCATTAAAGGGTTAACTGTAAAAGAAAGCAAATGTTTGGATCTTTTTGTATTGGTTTGTTTCTGTATGATGGCTTAGTCAGCAGAGATATAAAAGTCTGCATAGATAGTTATTTTGATTTTAAATGGCATGGTTCAGGTTACCTTAACTGCATGTCAAAGATCAGCTGAAGCAATGCTGAAATAATCAGGATTTGCACCACCAAAAAACTGTTTCTGTGTGCAGTCTACTCCTGTTAAGTATTATGTAGGATTTTCTGTAGAAATTCTGTCCTTGAAGTATTTCTGTTCATGAAAAAGTTTTAACACTAATGTTTAAAATAAAGACTGGAATTGATTTGCTATAAGAAAGCTTCCTTTCTTTCCAAGATAAGATCAGGCTCTGCCTACTGAAAGAAATAATTTATTCTTCTAGTGACGATCCTCTTGCACTCCTTCAGTTTTTCAGCATGTCTATATTACTGAATAATTCCTCTCCTATTTTTTCTTCTGCAAACGCAGAAATCTCTCTTTTCCTTTTCTTTTTTCCCTTTTTAATGTAAACAACATAAAAAGCTTTTTCCTGTTTTTTTTCCCAATGTATAGCCCTGCTATAGTAATTTCAAGTGTTGTCTGTGCAAGATTGCAAAGCATAAAAGTTTAGAGGTTCCTTCTTCAAATCCCCAGTACATCCCCACTACTGTTGTGGAGGGATTGATTTGTATTTTTCTGACAAGCCATTATTAATCATTCAGTGTGGTCTTTCTATAACTGCAGGGATATGAACCCATCTGCTGCAGAACATGGGTCACGTTGCAGACCGCACCTGCATGAACTGACAAAAAGTGTGCAGCTAGACACTCTCCCAGGTCAAGCCCTTTGTTGCAAATGTGTACTTATTTTGAAACTAAAACCAAAGCTTAAAAGTATTTAGCAACCTAAAGTTGTAATTGGACATCCTTTTGGATTTTTCAAAAGAACACAGGCATAAATCTCCCTCTAGATGCTTATCTGCATCATTAAGCCCCTAATTACATTATAAACTTGTTGCTTATGCTTTTTTCTTTCCTCAGCAAATTACTTAGAAACCAGATGTGCCTTTCCCCAAATGTATTATTTGCAAGTATGTACCAAATACCTTGGCAGAATTATGTTCATGCTTCGAGCTATTTGGAAAATGTTAATTTAATTTGCTCTCTTTTTGTTATTCATGTGGGCAGCCAGTCACCTAAATCACATGTTATTGTTTCTGCCTTCTTACTGGCTGCCTAAATGTTTTTACTAGGAGAATTATAAGTATCAAAGGCATTAAGAAGCAAAGCCCAGGTGATTTGCAGCTGATAGGAATTTGAGGATAATAGTTATTCCTGTTTAAATTCACTAAACTTGTAGGTAATCCAGGCATATTTGTGGCTTCCATCTCTTTACATCTAATATAAACCCTGTCACCGCAAATCACAGTTACCGCACGCTTATCCACATGAGTGTTTGCCAGACACTTTTCTTTTACTGTTGGTTGCTTCACCTGACTGTATCCAATAAAGTCTGCATTGACAAATCTTGGCCCTTAAAATTAGTGCCTTATCCTGTGCTTTGGAATTGAAAGAAACATTTAGATGTGATACATACACTTACAGGCTTAATGACAGACTTATGAGTGTACTAAGTAACTCAGTGTTGAAGACTCGTGTGAGATGCCTGGACATATATATCCATTAATTCATTTTTATTACCAAATTTAATTTTAAATTGTGGTCATTTCTTACTTTTTGAAATTGATTGAGATAATAAAAATGAACTACATTCCGGGTTGCAGTTAGGCCCAAAGCCGTGTTGACACTTTGTGGTAAGAAAGGTAAATATTTACTTCATGAAAGACCTGCCAAGCCCACAAATTCTGTGAAAACATGAAATTTTAGTTAAGTAAGCAACAGGCTTTCTTTCACAAAAATAACTTTCTGGTAGCACTTGGTTTTCATGGGCACTTTTCAGCAGAATTGCAGCATTCTATTTTACAGAGAAAAAGAATACTTTGGAAGAAATGTTTGGAATGAGTTGTGTCTTTTGACCAGATTGGAAGATAAGTATGTATATTTTTGTCTGTTCTGCGGTTTTTCCAAAGATTACATCTATTTTTTAAATGTTCCAGGCTTGGTGCATCATTAAGATAACAAGTACACAGCTTCCCCAGCATCACTCCCTGCCTCCGCTGGCACATTCCCCTGCAAATGCAGGAAAATCTGCATTTGCAGGGAAACAAGGCTTCAAATCTGAAGCCTTGTTGCTCTGGATAAGGAGGCTGGGACAAAAAGAGAGGTGCTGCTCTCTTTCCATGTGTCTGCTGCAAACAAATATGTATCATTCGGCTTTGTTTGTTCTTTACAAAAATAGGGGCTGTGAATTGTCTGGGGACTTTTATGTCTTGTGGCTTTTACCTGCCAGATACAGGTACTGAATTCTCTTACACCAGAGAATGTCCATATTTGAGCAATGGGCTTAAAAAAGTGAAAAAACCAGAATTCTGTTTTCTTTCTCATTTGTGGTTGTCTGGGGTAACACACCATCTTCTTTCTGACAGAATAACACCACTCGCAGAGAAAGCCAAGAGTCAATACAGAGGTAAAACAGAGCCATTAACGCAACTCAAGGGAGCAGAGGGGAATTTCAGTTGCGCGTATTCCTAATTTCCTGTTTCGAATTTTTTTAGTCCTTTAAAATTACTAGGCAGACCTGCTCCACGGATTGGTCATTCCAGAGCCTCTCAGTAAATCAGCGCCTTAGTGACTACAGCACAAAAAATTCACTTCAGCCTAATACAACAGAAGAAGGTTTGGCAAGTGCAGGTGCAGCTCCTTTGCCAAGGGTCTGTGGTCCTCATCAAATCAGTCACTTCCACTGCTGGAAATGTGAAGACGCTCCCACTTAAAAGAGGGCTGTGTCTGAGGAGAGCAAAATCTGGGCTGTGTACTTAACCCCAACCAAGACTGGTGAGGCGGGAAGTGGAGTGGAAGAGTGGTGTGGCTTTCCATTGGCGCTTCTGCTGTGGTTTGGGGATTTAGAGGACTTTGATTTCTCACCCTTCATGCCCCACATCACAGACTCTAAAGTTACCACTAGGTGAGGATAGGAAACATTTTTATGATGGTGGAGAGAGAGCAGAAAGGGGAAAAGAAAGACTGCAGCCTTATGTCTCTGCAAAACAGAGTGTCTCAGTTCTGTCACAAACCATGGTTATCTTCACCATCCTCACCAGCCCTGAAGAAGAAGCCCTGTCTCTGTACAGGGGTGCTTTTGCCAGAGCAGCCAGGCACATGGAAAAGCTACATTTGGGCAAGCAGAAGTGCAAACTTTATACTGCTCCTGCTGCTCCATGGCCCTTTAGTAAAGGCTTACCAACTTGCCAGCCCCACGGTAAACGTAAAGAACATGAGCTCTTCTTGCCTGAGGAGTAACACACCCTAAATCTCAGAGTGGTAAAACAGGTAACCAGGGCACTCACTAGGCAGCTGTGTCCATGAGCCTAAAAACTTGGCTATATTTATCTGATAACATCAGACCTCTTTGATGTGGCTCCACACTGCATTGTGAGACAAAATGCAGTAGAAAAACAGAGCACTGGCAATGCGTGTAGAAAAGGTTTGGTTTGGTTTCCCTGTCTTTTCTTTATCTACTTCAATTCAAATTAGATGATCTCTACAGCTATTGGCTTTATTCCATACCATACTGCTGACCTGCTCCCTAGAGATATTTGTTTCCAAACCTCAAGTTATTTCCTTTAAATATAACCTAAATTAAAGAGCTAGAAGAGGGAAAAGTGAGTGGCGGTCTCTTAGCAAGAAATCTGTCCATGTTCCAAATTTCCAAAGAGGTAATTTTTCAATTAAAGGACTGGCGTTCTGGAGCAGAGAGCATAGGTGCATGGTGAAAGTATTTCCCAAAGCTGGTACCTCATTTCTTTTGCCACTCTATGTCATCTGCAATTCTAGAAGAGTGTCTCTTGCTAGGTAACTGTCCAGCTGTAACATCTGCACAGGGGGTTTAATTTTTTTTTTTCTCTAAAGCCCAACTTTTGCAAGTGACCAGGCCAGCTAAAAAGGACAAAGCAACTCAGGAATATAATTTCGCAGAAATCTTGGCAAAAAGGTGAGCACGTTCCCGTCAGGTTCCTCAAAGCTGGATGCCTGCAACACATGCAAGGGGAGCCTACAAAGCCAGCCAACTCCCCCCTTTCAGCCCCTGGGACCCTTCTGAGGCTTTCTGCCCACAGCCCTAGCCTCATGGGAGGTCCTGGGAGTGGTCAGTGAAAGATGCCCATCTCCTCTGCTGAAGTACTGAGCAGTACAAATGTGGAGGCAATTGGAGCTGGCCAGTTCCTTCCTGCCATCACCACATCGGGAGGGTCTCTGGCATCCCCTCCAGAGCAGGAGGAAGGAAGGGTCTCCCTTCAGAGCCTTTCCCCCTGTGCTGTTAAAGCACTGCTAAGCAGACAAGTTCAATGCCATTTTTCAGTTGCCCACTGAAGACCTTCCCTCATGCTTCTCACTGGCTTGTTTTGCCATCTGTAAATAAATATGGGCCTCAGAAGGACACCTTGCCATGTACATGTACTTGGACTGCTGTTGCCATCTGCAGAGCCCTTTCCCTGGTTTCATGTCTCCATATTTCGACCATTTAGTGACTACAGCATTTATTTTCACTGCGTTTTAATTCCACCCGATCGTACAAACATTTAAATACATGTAAATGTATTCCAACCACAATTTCCACTGCCCAGTGTGTACTGTGTATATTTCCCCCTCCTCGGTATGTTTTAAGGTCAATTCCATCAGTTCAAACAGTGATTATTCATTATATCAAGTATCCGAGATGATAGCTGATGACAGCCAGGAAACCATAAGCTGCCTTGAGGCTTGTCTTCCTATCAGCCCCTGCAGCTGGGCGATGAGGGACTCTTTTTTCTGCCTTGGAAACTATTAGGTTGCTTCAGTTTGTTTGGTTTCAGCTTACCATAATTGCTGCCATTTCCACGGTTGATTTGGGCTATGTTTGAAGCTGATGTACAATACAAAGTGTGCTGCATGTGTAGCTGCTCTCCACGTGTCAAGACATTAGAAAGAGAGAGAGTGTGTATATATGTGCATGTGTGCATATACATAAACATCTGCCATGTAGCTGTCTTCTACTTACACATGTCTCTGAGGGTTTTACTCTACCAACTGAGTGTCTTAACTATCCTCACAGTGACAATCATTCAGGTTCCTGCTACTGGGGACAGTAATTTTGGTTGGGTGAGAGCAGCCCTCACAAGAAAGGGGGAAGTTGGGTGACTAGCAGAGAGTAACATACACAGAGTTCCAGACCAGAAATGTCATGAGCAGGGAGGTGTATGTGGATGTGAAGCTGTCAGGGTGGTGCTCTTTCATGGTCCTGGACTGTTGTCTCTCATTGAGGAGCTGTAATTCCGTGAAGTGACAGAGCTGCTCTTTCCACAGGCAGCAAGGCTAACAGATGTTTATGGCCCACAGACCTGAACAGAAAGCCCAGGAAAAGCCCAAGAAAAGCCCCCAGGTAACGGCTGGCATGGGAAGCCAGGGTAGTCCTTCCTCAGAGCTGCTGACATGTGACCTCAGGACAATGAGGTAAAAATCTTTTCTTGGGTGACTCTCGCTGTGTCTCAAGCTCTCATTTGTAACTGAAGGATAACCAAGGAGCTGCCCACCGCCTTCTCATCCATTTGTGGTACAAGCTCCTTCAGGACAGGATCATCTTTTAATATATGTTGAAGCCTTATCCAGTCTGATGGCAAAAAGACACTGATCACAAGCGTGTTACTTATGAACCTGAAGAGTACCTGATGAAGAGGAGAATAGTGAAATATGTTGCTGTACATTTTCCTTAATAGAAATGAGACAAATAATTGTAAGCTGGATTAGGATTTTTATTACCCATTAATAAAAAAATATATACAGTCTTTCTGTGAGTCTTACTTGCCCTGTGCTGACCTATGCTGACAATTATCAGTTTGTCCCTTTGAATCTCCAGGAGGTATTCTTATGAAGTAAAGAGGATGGAGGAAGCCGCCACTGGAGGGGCTTTTCTGAAACCATGAGAACCAGCGGAGAAAGAGTGCTCATGGGTAGGAGGACAACTGAGCAGGCCTTCCAGCACACCTGGGAGGCACAGCAGCATATCATCAGGCAAAAAAACTGTATACCTAGGTAGGCAATAGAAGAGAGGTGTACACATGGTATGTTGAACTAGACGTAGTGGGTGGACTAGAAGTGGTTTTCCATGTGTGTCTGAAAGCCCTGCTCATGGATGCTGCCATATTTTTCTTCGCACCTTGGTTCTCCTTGATCACATAGAGGAATACGTTTAGTGCAGATGGCTGAGTGTGCAGCTGCAGCGCCAAGGTGCAGATTGAGCCTGAGGCAAAAGTGGTGAACTGGTGATGATCCTTTGTATAACAAAGGGCATGGGGACCTGGGGCACCCATCAGGTGAGCAGACACTCAGGGACACAGCAGGAGCTGAAGACTCAGGAGGAAGAGCTGAGACTTTCCCATGCTTGGACTGGGAAGATATAAAAGCCCAGGGGTTCCTTTTCTGTGGGTTGCACTCGAGGGCAC
Source organism: Origma solitaria (assembly GCA_013397895.1). Lineage (NCBI taxonomy): Eukaryota > Metazoa > Chordata > Aves > Passeriformes > Acanthizidae > Origma > Origma solitaria. Next base: position 123,121 of record VZRL01000176.1, read on the forward strand.
CAGCTCAAGCTGTTTCTGTGTTACTGTACTGTGAATAAATGTCTTTGTGTAATGAGGCATCCGAGACTGCCATGGGAAACCTGGGCTCAAACAGGTAAGGAAACCTGATCTGACTGTGTGAGAGTGGGGTGTGCAGGGAGTCACGCGGGCCTCCCATCGGGTCGCTGGAGCTGCCTGCAGCACAGGAGCTGCAATCTCAGCAGTGACAGTCTGTGGTGGTGTGACTGGATGGTCAGACTGGTAAGTTTCCTTAACAGATGGGAAGAAAGAGTTATTTCATGGCAAATATCTTCCCAGATATGAAGATTGCGCTGAAAACAGGGGCTCCACTGTCCCAGAGTCACTGGTGGACATGTTGAGTGAGATTCCTTGTGCCTGGCACCCCTCAGCCTCATGGAGTGCACCAGGGCAGGACTTTGGCAGATACACACGACAAGAAGCAGGCTTACTTAAGCTGATGGCAGCTGCGCATTTGTGTCCTCTGTGACCAGATAAACCACTCAGAGTAGGAAGACCTGAGGACAGAGCTCCTATCTGTGTACTGAACTAGCCCAACACTCTGCCTCCAGCTCTGTCCAAGAGCAAATGCTAGCAGAGGAGTGGAGGAACAGGAAACAAGTACAAGAATCAAATAGTTACAGATAGGAGGGCTGCTCCTGGGGCCCTCAGTGACCACGGACAAAGAGCTGTGCCTTGATGTGGCTCAGGCAGCAGGTAGCTGGAGACGGAACCTTAGCTCTACTCTGGAGGAGAGCTGTTTTCCTTCCCTTCTTCCTTTTTGGGTAATTGGACATCAGTACCTTGTTCAGGGGCCTGCTTTGAGATCCATAGGTTAAATGCCACATAGGGATTGAACATCAGTGTATAAGATGGTGTAGCATTGTACAAGGACGCGGAACTCAGGGCCTGGCTTCAGAATAGTTCAGATGTCCCAGATGAATCCACATGCTGTGTGCTCTGCCATTCCTCATGTGCAAGCCTGCACCCCTTTTCCCACAGATGCTGACCCACACCTCCTGTCCCTGCTCTCACCACCATCCCCCTAGTCCTGTGTCCCTTCCTATCTCCCTCCTGCTTATTGATGTCTGCTCCTCTTGAATGCCCTGTCTCCCTCCTTCATTAGCCAGTTCCATCCCTTGCAGCCTGTCTGCTTGTGCTGGCCTGAGACACTCAGGTGGGTGGATTACAGCCTGCTTTTTTTTGTGTGAAACCTGAACCATGGCTAAGCAGAAGCTAATGTAACTGTGCAAGTTTATATTTGCTCCCACCTGTACTCACTCTCGGGATCTGCTGAGTTGAAGAAGCTCCACTGATGAAGAGATTTCTTTGGTAGAGCAAGGATTTAAATCCTAACCCCTCTGGGAAGGGACCAGCACTGCCTTTTCTGCCTTCCCCACTCCAGGTCTCTGTTGATACAGCAGAGACTGGCACCATCTATCTGCCTGTTCAAAAAACACCATGGAAGCAAAATGCAGGGGAGAGTTTCAGCTCTGCAAAAAATCATGGTGGCTATCTAACACGAACTCTCCTTGACATCGCCACCTTTATCAGACCCTCCTTTTCTCCCCACTCAGTGAATGGTTCATTACAGCACCTTGTGATACACCATTTGTAGCCCTCCCTACCACCACAACTTCAGGAAGCATTTTTGACCCATTAGTCCTCTGTCCAAGCTAACACATTTTTGGAAACACTACAGAAGGGCTGCAGATATTGCACTTGCTTACACTGACAATAATCAGAAGATTTTACATGAACAACTGCTAGCAGCTGCAATGCTGACTGTGGAAAAGATGTAAAGAAATTCCAGTAACAAAGAAGAAATTAAAACAACAGCAAACACCCCCCATACATTTGGCATTTTTTTGCCATTCACATGAGGCTTTGCTTCAAGCAGCCCTTTTTCTCCATCACGCCTTGCAGAGGTCCCTCTGAGCTCCCTCTGTCCTTCCCTTGGGCGTGACTCTTCAGCTTGGGACAGGGAGTTCAAGCCAGACCTGCACTCATATTAAAGAAGACAAGGAGTAGCCACCAGTCTAGCATGCAGATGTCCTGTAACAAGCCATATAACATTGCCCCACATTGCAAAGAAATGGTGATCTCCAGAAGCACATCATGAGGGGTTTCTCTGGCTTTTTGCTGCTGCTGTTGGATGATGCTCATCCCTGCCCCGGACTGGAGCACTCAGGCCTCGTTCCTCTGGCAGCAAAGCAGATGGTTCATAGTAGACACAGCAATCCAAGCTAAGCAGAGCAGTTAGGTCTACAAGAGCACAGTCATTTTTATTTCCTGTTAAAAAAACAAAAACAAAACCAAAAAACAAAACAAAACAAAACAAAACAACACCAACAACAACAACAACAACAACAACAA
>VZRL01000176.1:125515-204431 GCA_013397895.1 Origma solitaria
ACAACAAAAAAACCAAAACAAAAAACCCAACACCCCCCCCAAAAAAAAAACCCGCAACAACAAAAGAAATACTTTCTTTGTTGGGAAGGGAAAGATATTTTCTTTTCTTTGCCTTAGCAGGAAGTGGTTGCAAAATCAAATGAAGATTAAGGAGATTAAACTGGAGGACATGTCAAGCCACGAAAAGGTGAAATACTGAAGAATGCCCTTGCAACATTTTTTTCCAGAGAGAGTAGAGGATAAGAAAGTCAGTTCCTCATACAAATTTATTTCACAATTTCTGACTTTCAAGTCTCTTTGTTCAGGGGACAAAAAGAAGAAATAAAGAAGAGAAAACAACTTCACAAAGTTCTACATCTGAATTCGAAGTTCTGCATCTTCTTCAAAATCCTATATCTAAATAAGCAAAAACTCTCATGTTGAATGAAGGATAAATAATTTCTACAGTGATATAGTTGTTTGAGGGAAATCCTATACCTCTTCCTACATGCCCATACTGATAAGAACAGTAGAACAGAACAGCATTTTTACTCACTTGATAAGGATAGTAAAACAGAAAATATTATATTCTTATCAAGGACAGAAGAGCACAGCCTTGAAGGAATAGATAAAGGGTGTAAGTTAGGCAAGCAGAAGTTGTGCAAAATGCAAGCAGGATGCCAGCTCAACTCTGCAAGGCTGACAAAGCAGAAGATATGCAAAACAACAATATTGCACTAACTCAAAAGCAGGGCTCAAGGAACAGCCCCCTAAAAAAACAACACTGAATGTTGAAGACAGACCCCAAAGAATCATATATGGAGTTCCAATAAGGGGTGCAACTTGGCTAAATAAAGTGAAGATAGCTAATGAATACATAATCAGTGTGTATGATAAAACTCTGTTTACCTGACGCTTGGAACACTCGATTAGAGGAAGGATCCTCCAAGTGACCAGCATGCTGCAATAAAGAACGCCTGCTTTCCAATACTCAAAACTCTGTTAGACAGTTTCTATCCAACCAATTTCAGTATCAATACATTCCCAGAGTGCTCTCTCTGCATCAGAACTGATGTAAAATCCACCCAAGCATTAGGATTTTACAGCAAAAGGTTCCTTCAAAGTAACAGTCCCACTGACTCGCCTCAGGGGTCAACATTTTTTGCTGATGAAGTAATGGGTTTTTTAATGAACATCAAGTATTTTTACATCTACCTTCATTAAAAAATGGGCATAATAGAACCAAATGAGTGTAAATATAAAGCAGACTAGAGTTTCATGTTGGGAACTAAATGTAAATCCAGGGCTTACCTCAACCTGATTTAACTGTAGTTAAAACTATGACTTCAACATTGACATTGTGATTTCATGTGATACAGGCAGACTAACCTTGAGCAGAGGGCTTTAAACGGAATGACAGGGGGTAGTGGTGATGACACACAATCACCAGCAGAGTTAATAAATTAGGATTAGTCAACAAAACACTGTGTGCAACATTCTGGTTATGTTGGCTGCAAACCACCGGGTAATGAAGAGGCCGATGAGACCTTCTTTAGTCAACTGGAAGAAGCCTCTTGTCCGCAGGCAACTATCCTCATGTGCCAGTGTTTGACCACTTCAGGAGATTGTCTTGTCCAACCCCCCCTGCTGACACAGGGACAGCCTCAGCCTCTCTGTGACTTTGTAATACAACTAAGGAAGGCTTTTCCATAGTAAGACAAGATCTGACTTCCTGGAAATCAAAAATTTCCTTAAATGGATCTGACCTAAATCACTTGAAATACAATTTGTCAAAAGAGCCCACATGTGCAGTTTTGAAGGAGAGCAGGAATACAATCCTTACTCACTAATAACCTCTAATGAATTCCCATAAACCAGCATGGAAAATTGCTTCTTAACAATGACAGAACTGTAAATGTCTGAAACAATAAGGTTGTCCTCAAGGCAGAGTGGTTAAAAATTACTGATGGAGGGATCCCTTAATGGCTCCAATCCCAACCTCTTCCATTTGTATCAGGTTGCACATTCTCCCTTGAGTAATGTCTACTGGAATAGACTGGGCTGTGGAAAAAAATATATATTTTTAGCATGAATGACTCAACATTAATAGAGTTAAGAGTTTCTGAATTCAGCATGAAAACACATTATGTCAGGAACTAGTGACAAATCCTACTTCTCCAGTGTCAGGTGGATTGAGTAATGTCTGGAAATTCTAAAACAAGCATCTGGACATGTCAAAACAGTTTATATATCCTTTCCAGAGTGTGCAAAAATGAAGTTGAGTGTTCATTTAATTTAAAATATTCTTCATACCCCCATGAAACTATTACTTACCATATTGTAAACATTTCCATTTTTTAAATATGAATGCTCCCAGCAGCTAAAGCTGGTTTAATGTAACAATAACTTGAGGTAAAAGGTAGGAAGTAGCACTCTTTTTTTTTCTACCTGCTTTCTTAGTGGGACAGATGTGGGATTTTAGCATCGAAGTCAGGACACTTTCTTTCTTGATTTCCATTTGTTATATGCTTACAAGAGCATTACCAAATACTGCATGGGTCAGTAGAATCTGGACAACAAATATGGTTTGTCTCCCTCAAAGTATCCATACGTGGAAGAAAGCCAAGCTGTCTTTGATCAAGTAGAGCGTAAGATGAAATAAAGGCAATAAAAATGTGTGGAATTTTACTTCACACAAGTACAAACAACATGGAAAAAACCAGTTACAGGCTTCTAGGAGTGCAATTCAATTTCCAGATTTTAAATGTCCTTGTTTTTTTATATCAGATGCTCAGCACCTTTAGAGATCTCCCTTTCCTGTTTCAAAAATCAGTGTTGGTATATGCCTAGATGGCATCACCATCCAGTTCAGGATGCAGCCAGTGTCCTTGGGAATATGTTTCATTCAAATTTCACCTTAATATTCAGCAACGGGTTAGCAACAAAATTTTATTAGTTTTACTTCCTGAACATATGTAGATCCAGTTTGAACAGCTTGAGTTTTACTGAGCTGTTCAGATAACCAGAGAAAAATTCACAATGGCTGACATGATTTCAAGAAAAATGTCAGATAAAGAAGTATCTAAGTTTTTATTTATTCAGTTCTGTCTTGTTGACTGCTTTTGTTTTGTTACTTTTCCTAACTTCTCTGTTCTTCTATTCACTGCAAAGGCATACTGCCAAAAATAAAAATCTCCATTCTCCCTTGCTCCCCGTGAAACAACAAAAACACATTTTGAAACCACAAGAGTTGTAAGCATTATAATTTAACTGTATGTGGCAGTGGGAATTCCTCATACAGCTGTACTTTAAACATCTGGATGCTCTAGAAATAATCTTCAAGTATATCAAGAACACTTCTGCTCTGTGAAATCTTCCACACACATCTCCTTCACTCTTTACTATTCCCTGTTCTCTGATGTGCATATTTGATTAAGACAGGTTAAGAGACATCCAAGCACATAGAAAGTATATGTCTTGATTTTGCCTCCCCCATCTAAACTTTTTTATTCTGAAAAAATTTGGAAAACTCAATACTACCATTCCTCTTTAACAAAGTATCAAACATTCTGGTCTATGTCAACTGCTCTCCCCTCCGAAATCAAACTGTCATGCATTTTTTACATATGAAGGAAAGCTGAAACAAAAAGTTATTGCTATCAAGTTTCAATCAACAAGATGTTTGCTGCATTTTCAGATTCTCAAATGGAGAAAAAAAATCCAAGCCAAATGTTTGTAATTTTATAAACTGCTACTGAGCAAAGAGTCACATTTTTGTAATTCACTTTACAAGATTTAAGTTTTATTCTAGGAGCATACTTAAATACTTATCTACTTCAAAGAGTTCAACCCAGTAAAAATATGAGCAGTTTTCCCCTCCTGAATCTTTTTCTTCCTCTTTTAGTTTTAAGGTTCAGAGTTTTCATCTCACAGCTGTGACAAAAAGCAGGGCAGTATGAAACACAGATAGAGCACTGGCTTATAGGAAGAAATTATGTAAAGAGTTTCTGTTCTTTATCTTCCCTCACAAGAAGGTTTACATGAAACAGAATGACCAGAATGGTTCAGAAAAAAATGTTTCATTCAAGATGGAATTAAACCTTGGGATTTGTTCCCATAGGCAGACCCTAAGGTCACCAGAAAGGGCTAGATGCTTGCATAAACCTTGAAAATGTCAAGAACAAGCATTTTGGAAGAGGTATTAAAACATGCTTTTCAGAACTTAAGCAAAACTATGACTATCAGTAATCAAGACAATCCCATGTCTGCAAGTTTCTTGCACTGTCATCTGAAGCATCTGGCACTGACAGCTCTCAGATGTGGGATGCTAGACTAGATGGATGATGAATATAATCCAGTATAAGAGTCTCTACATTCCAGTTTCACTGTACAGAAGCAACAAGGTTTTTCTCTACCATGCAGAATGCAGAATTTTCCCTTACAACCTTCTGCTCTGCCTTGTCCCAGATGAGACAAAACGCAAACCAGATTTTTACAAGCATAATGTTATGAAAGACAAAGGTGCTAGGCTATCACTTAAGTCAGTTATTTTGCCCTTTACATCCCTTTCTTCTTTAAAAGTGATTCTCATTATGAAGAGCAATTGTGAAAAGCAAGCATTAATTAATCAAGTAATTTTGACTAATACTATGTTAAAAATAATAGAAAAATGAAATTATTTTCTAGAGATTTTACTCCTGGAATCTCTGCCGGAAGCAAAAGTTCTTTCACAAGCAATCTTTTTATTTTTTCTTTTCCTCTTTTTTCTTTTCCTCTTTTTTTTTTTTAAACAAACATTTTAGATTCAGCATTTTAACCCAATATAAATTTTTAAACTTTAGGCTTAGATTTTAACTGATGTGACTCAATGTGCCTGTATTTACCTCACTAGAGCCATCACAAACCCAAAGGGTTAGTAGAAAACTCCAAAGATGCCTGGTCCCTGTCCCACTTGAATGGTAAGAATCACTGAAGGACATAATTCTCAATGTGTGCCTGTCTATGTTGCTATAAAAGGTGAAATGCCAGCCTGTCACTTCACCCTTGCACTCCAGCTGTCACAGTGACTCTTCCATTGACAACTCCCTGAGTTACAGAAGAGCAGTGTCTGGGGCAGAGCAAACTTGGATTTATCTGAGGCTGAAGTGCTTTTTTACAGCCTAATAAACATTTCCTTGCCTGGTTTAACAATAGCAATATTTTTAACCCCTTAATAGATTTCTGTAGGAGAAAACCTAAACCCTTAAATACTCAGTTTTCTGAAGCACACCTGGTACGATCTTAAAACTGAAACACACACTTGGTGAACTTAATTGAAAGCCTTGCCTTGTTCAGTGATATGCACTTTCTGTCTGCAGCAAAAGAAAAGGTGGAAGTCTCTCACAATACAGTATTATACAGAGACATATGGATCTGACTTACCCTGTCCTCAGTAATATTAGACACATCAGGATGCAGATCAACTATAAAGCATTCTTTAGGACAATCGCTGAGACCAGCAGCTGCTTTTCAGATAGAATATTAAGGTTGTCCCAGACTTTCCCTCAGACATACAGTAACTAGTTGCTTAGCACTGCATGGCAGGGAGGCACAGAGTTATGTGAGATGCCTGGGAGAGCAAGAGAGCAGGGTACAATGCTGGGAATTTAAAAAATGCTTCAGAGATAAGGAGGAGGCTGCATACATATTGAAACAGGCTGTTGTGAAATAAATGTCACTGTTTTTTACTGGGGCAAAACAGCTATCCACAGGGCTGCAGGGATGGGTTCTACATGTGAATGCTGGGGTCTGATGTGGGACAGGGTGGTGTGGGGATTGCTGTGAGGCAGTGACCCTTCTGCCCTTGGGACCATATGCTCAACTCCCATTAAGATGAACATTTTGGTGTCTTCTGTCTTAGTGCTTTAGGCCAGGAGAGAACTGCCACTTTCCACCCATTGATTCACCATGGCAAGAGAAGTCCCAGAGGTCACCAGCTGCTTTCTTTTGGGGAAAAGCTAGACTAGCAAATGCATGCCAGGAAGTCAACTAATGCAGTCCAGCCACTCCTCTACGGCGCGTCCAAGGAAAGCCTCCCAAGCACATAGTCAGTGGGCCTCTGCACTACCACTTTCACTATGCTGCTCTGCTCTTCCTACATTGCACTACTTGCAGCTGCTGGAAGCTTGCCACCCTGCAGCAGTCCAGGCAGGTAACGTGAATTTACAGAAGACTTTGGTGGACAAAAGGCTAGTCCTTACTCACCATTATCAGATCTGATTCCTACATTTTCAGTGGCATCAGCAACCAAGACACAAAAAATATGAGCAATGGCTTACTTTTGCTAGTTATGAGTGGTCCATACCCGCCCATTGACTGACATCCAAGGGAGGTTTATCCTGCTTCACAGCCCTCCGTGTTGCTCTGTTTAAAACCACATTTAAGCCATCATCTTTAAATGCAGCCTTTAGTTCTTTAACATGAACAGTGCGATTGAAACAGATGAAAGTAGCAAAGACTGCTTTGAGCAGAGGCTGCACTGTGTGATAACCTACAGTCTCTTTCGCCCTTCTGCAGGACAACATAGAGAGTAAGTTTTACTTCTGTGTCTCCCCAGCATCATTTCAGTAGGTCTTGTGCAACAGAATGATGTCATTGCTACAGTTTTTCAAAATTGCAAGGAGAGGTTTAAATTTTAAAATCATGTGGTCACTCATGAAAACAAAAATTCCTTTTATATTATGCCATAACATCTTTCACATTTTCTTTTACACATATGTTGCTTCAAAAACAGCACAGTACCCAAGCATAAATCAACTGTCAGTACCCATTTAAAGATATCCTACTTGAGAATATCAGGACATCTGTGGTGCAATATATTTAGACAAAAAACATTTTTATATCCTTTAACAATAATCTTTTTTGGCCCCTCTTTTTTTTTTTTTTTTGCCTTTTCCTCTTCAATCATAAAATATGGACCATGAGGTGCTTGTCTAGTCACTCAGCGCTACACAAAGGTAAATTCTACATTTCCTCTCCAAGCATCTATCCTTTTCTGACTGTTAATACTGTTAGCTCACCACCATCATTATATCTCAATGGTTGGCATGTATACTCCTGGCTTTTATCAGTTAGGTGCCAACACACATCCTCCCTTCCAAGGTCTCCCCACTGAAGCAGAAAGAGTGCAGAAAGACCAGAGACATATCTTCCACACTTGAACTGATTTATATCTACCCTTTTCAAACTTGCAGTGATCCACAGGCACAGAGAGGGCCTTCCATAATTTTTTACTTTGCATCCTCCAGGAAATAGTGCCACAACAGCCTGCACCAGTCCCCATTTTGCTACAAGATGGTCACTCAGCTTGCACAGGGCTGCTGCTTGGCACCAGATGAGGACCGCAGCAGGTCCATGGGGCACCAAGGAAGTGGGCAGAGAGAAGCTATTCCAATTCCAGCTGACCCAAGGCTGGCTGAAATGGGACAATAATGAAAATGGGTTGAGACCTAGACCAAATCACTGTCAGAAACTAAGACAGACCAGATGGCACATGTTGCTGGGGCAGGAAAAGGGTGCTGGGCCCTTTCTTCAGCAACGTGAAACCATTAAACCCAAAATGAGAAGAATCTTTACTTTAATATGGCTGCATTACCATGGTTGCATCTTTTTAACTATAAACATCGCATGCTTTAAAGATTCAAGGAATGACACAGACAGTCTTCTTTTATGGAAACCCCAAAAACACCAATATGTTTAGTTCTGCCTAGCTGTCCTGTTGCTACTTTGAAATACCCAGTAATCTCTACTAAACAGTCATCTTCTCTCCCACAGGGCCTAACATAAAAATGGGTTAATCAGAAAAATAAATTACATATTATCTTTGCAGAAAAAAAATGTTAATTATGTATTCTTGCAATCAGCTCCATTAGGTTTTCATACTCCCTCTACCCTTTGGTTTCTCCCTGCCTCCCTCCCTCTTTTCAAGAGCAATTTTTAAAGGAGTAAATGGCAGGATTCCAGGAGTTATGTTACTGCCAAAAATTAATTTAAAAAACAAGTGGGAGGCTGTGAGCTGGAAAAAAAATAAAAGGGAGTGGGAAATTCATTCCCCTTGTATCTGGGACCTTAGATGTAGGCAGTATAACTGATGGCATTTTACCTTGCATATAGCTCTTCATCCTCTGTCTCTCCTGTTCACCAGGCATGGCTGACTGCACTGAGCTTTCCCCTTTTTCTGCTACGAGAAGAGATAAAACTTCACTTCTTCAACTGCAGCTTGCTGGTTTGTATGGAAGTGGGAAAGTCTATTGTAAAAGCTTGTTCACACAGTACTCCTAGGTTTTACATGTTCCTTGTTTATGGTAGTGAGATTGTGGCTGCGAAGTGATGTGAAAAACTAGCTTTTAAGAAAAAGATTTGGAAAAAAGTAACTGGATGTGTTTAGAGAAGGGTTGATTCTGCCACTATGTAGTGGAGTGGATAGTTTCAACAAAATTACTTCTGTTTATTTTTACAGCCTTTTTCTTGCATCCACTAAAAATGAGTGCCTTTCACAGCAGCTCTCTGGGACAAGTCTAAAACAAATAGACAGAAGTTATCCCCAGCCATAGCCTCAGCTGAGCCTGGGAAAGGCTCAGCACACCAGGGCAGACCCACCCCACTGACCTCATAGGGTGTCCCTGACATCGTTAGTGACAACTCATTAGGAAGATGCTCTGTACCCTTGCTCACCTCTTCTGTCTCTTTTCCAGTTCTAAAACAACTAATTGCCAACTAAAATAATTTACAGACTCACGAATTTAAGTGAATGGCAAAATGATGCTCTCTGGTTTTCTTCCCATTACACCATACCATACCATACCATACCATACCATACCGTACCGTACCGTACCGTACCGTACCGTACCGTACCGTACCGTACCGTACCGTACAGTACCGTACCGTACTGTACCGTACCATACCACTTTATGTGTTTCCTTGGCCTGTCTTGAGCTGGTATCTTCTTGGATCTATTGTGTACTCATGATCTTAATCTTGAGCTGTAATGGTTAGCTCAGAAATTGCCATTTAACTGGCTAATTTAAGACCATTCACCCCCTATTTTTATCACTTTATTTTTACCTACCTTGAATGACATCCAAAAGATCCTTCTACACCTCTTCACAGATGTCCTTCATCTTTTCTGGTTTCAGTAATTCAGTTTCATCTGCAAGTTTTTTACGTTGCTGCTTACTGAACATAAAAGGTCCCACCACTGATCACCATTTAATCCACGTGCTGACATCATTGTGCTCCAAGAATTGATGATTTATTCATACATCACATTTCTTACCTTTTATCAATTATTTATCAATTTAAGGATCTTCTGTCTCATGTTATGTTCCTTATAAGATTTTGATGAAAAGAAGTCTGTCAAAAGTCTCTGGAAAAAAATAACAGTAATTGGCAAATGCAATGCCTCTTATCTATGTGCCTATAAGCCTCTTTGGAAAATGCTACCAGGTTTGTGTGGATGAGCTTCCTTTTATAAAGGCCATGTTGACCCTCCCTAGACTGGGGATTACTAAAGAATCCACCAGTTTTATTGAGGGTGACCCACTGGAAAATCTCTCTATGCTCTTGACAGGCTAAGAAATCAACAGGCGTTCAAAGACATTTAGGTTCAATAAATTAGTCTTTCAAATCCAGAGTACAGTACAAGGACCAAGGCTGGTAACCTCATGGCGAGGTACTCTTGGTTTAACTTCTTTCGTACTTCCAGATAAATCTTCAGATTCTTCCTACTGCTGCCATAGCATTCCAGCATAGAAAGGAGCAATGGCTGGCCAAGAGACAGGTCCCAAGCTGTCTAAAGGAAACTCTATCCAGCAACTTGAAGTATGAACAGCAGGTATTTACATCATGAGTTCCTTGAGAAATGTGTCCTAGAAACAAAACTAAAACCAAGCTGCCAAATTCTTCATTGGTATTTTACAGATAAATCTAAGATGTAGCCTCATATTGCACTACTGAAACAGTATTGCAACAGTCTGATCACCAGTGACACTTGCAAAGGTTGCAGCACAATGCACCCATTGTAACTTCTTAGAAATAATTAAATGCAGAACAGGGGACCTGGTTTTCCACTTGATCTTCTTAGAGCACAACCAGATGTTTAGATTGACCACAGATGGCCAGCAAACCTTCTCAGAAGTCAAATTTCTGTGTAATAGTTCTTCACATAGCAAAAAGAAAATATTGTTCTGTCAATAGAAGAGAGATGAATACAAGATGGATACAAAATAAATGAAAGCTGAATCCTGAGCCCACCAGACTGAGGATTTCTTCCCTGAATCTACCTACTAATAAAAAATACTAGAGTAGTTTGCAGCCTACAAGGAGACAAATGGCTCCAAATAGCATATTTGACACTGACTGATCTACAGAATTAGAGTAAGATTGAGCTTTTCCAAAGGGTGTGTCTGATGTTAAACTTTTAATGTTTGAGGTGATTGTAGTGATCCAGATCTTTAGCACTTCTGAAAACCAGATGCTTTTGTAGATAAAAAAATACAGAGAAGTAACAAACTGTAGATATCCATCTTTCAAAAACATTTAAATTCTCTATTTTCTTGAATTCTCTATGCCACACTTCATTTCACTTCTGTGTCTGTCAGGCTCCTTCCCCTTTCCTTGATGAGCTGAGTCTGTGAGCAGGGGACCTGTGCTGCAGACCACAAGGTCTTAGCATTTCCAACCTTCCTGCCTGAGACTGAGGACATCTCAAAAGTTACAAAGGCCCCCCCTCTTCAAATACTTTCACCGCCAGACTCAAAATTGATATCTTCATAGTTTCTGGGGAAAGCAGCTGTTCCAGGACATCATTCCCATGAGAGAGAAACATTCTTTTGGCTGACTCTGCCAAGTCCTTTGAGGATCCTGTAGATTACCACTGAGACATTCAAGACAACTTTGTATTTCACGGGGAGCCAATGTAATGAGTAACAAATCATGATGACACTTACTTGGCAACCGGTGTTGCCCAAATGGAGGCCTGCTCCACACAAAGGCTTCCTCCATGCAGCAATACTTATTTCTAGGCATAATTCATACTGCTACCTATGGACACAGACCTGATGTGGAGCACTGATCTCTGTGTAAAAGGGCGCACCAGCAAGCACAACTGGAGGAAATCCTGGAGAATATTCCTGCTGTTGCAGTCCTGAGTCCCTTAGTAGGAGATTTCTGGAGATGACTGTGTCCCAAAGACAGAAACTGGGGGAGAAAAGGGAAATATGGCCATAGCATCTGGAACGTCTTCACAGCATTCTCCTTTCTCCATCTGTGTTAGCTTCCTTCCTCCCTCATTACTAACAGCCAGGTGCTAGTTCCAATTCTGTGAGAGGAAATGCTAGGAAGCCATGTGTCCTCTATTTCAAGAACATGGTTGGTTAGACATGGCAACGCATCTTCCTAAATGTAATTGTAATGGAACACACTGGGGTTTAGCTAGTCCTCCATTTGCTTTTAAAGAGCATTTGGGTTACATTCTGTGCTCCAACTACTGATTACTGAGTATTTTCAGGGACAGTGATTACATTACACAGTATTTTCTGTACACATTCCCAGACTAACAATGACAGGGCCCTGTAAAATTACTTTTCTTACCACCCACCCCTTGAATTCTGCAGCACTCTTCTTTAAAACAAGTGACAATTCTGTTTATCCATGGTCACACTAATAAAGTGAGGAGGAAAATTATCTACAGCAATAGCTGGTTTTCTTTGAAATTTGTTTCAATAGTATTTACAGTGCCTGTACCTAAGAAAGCTGTAAAACAGGGGATTCACAGGATCCCTAAAAAAAAATTTCTAGTATATATCAAATCAGTATTGTGGGACTCTTACAGTATTTTCTTCTAAGCCACAAACCACCATTAAAAAGTTACCCCCCGTAAATTAACAGGGTTAGGATGGAGAATTAAGTACACAGAGAAGTGATGAAGAACATGTGCAGATAGGGACGTCACCAACATCCATGACACAAAAAATTATGTTTGTAACCCTGAAGAACAAATGCCACATACTTTTGTTTTCAGTGATGACCTATTCCTGTATAGGAGTGTGCAGAATACTCATAAATAAATAAATAAATAAATAAATAAACTAATTCATTTAAATTAAGTATTTAAAAAAGAACCACAGGATCTAGAAGAGAAAGAGAGAGAAGACAGACACTCCAAAAAGCTGCAGCAAGACTGGCTCTCTGTACCATGCACCATAAGATAGAAAGGGAGAAGTGGTCCTAAAGAGAAGATGACCTGGGATGACACAAGTTATATTTTATATGCCTTATTCCCCAGGCAGTTCAACTCAGGCACTGCTACCACCATGGTTTTAATCCTGTCAGAGATAGTTATGCCTGCTTACTATTTGCTTTTATAGAAAATTAAGCATGTTACAAATGCTGCCCTCCACCTTTGCTCCTGTGATTTTTATTTTCAATGCTGTAAGTGCCTCCTGCAGATCTATAGCATAAGAAGATAGAAGTAGCAATAAGGCGTTGTGTAAGTGCCTGAAAAGTGCTTTCTGTTTATACAGCCTTTTCTTTTCCTCTGATATTTGCATCCAAGCATCAAAGAGGAGAGAGAAAAACCTCCACTCCTTGAATTCCCAGCATGCTCCTCCCTGCCTCATTACAGACACTGTTGAAGGACATGATAAAGCTGAGCTGACCTGCTTCAATCTCATCCATCAGCATAGGCACAACTGGAAACAAGCCCTCCTGGAGTAATGTCAGCACTTTCATTGACCACAGACCTAAATGACACAAAGGCAGAAGGCAAAATACCAGAAAGCCGGGTTTGGTGTCCAAGAAACTGAACTGATATCTAAGGAACCCCTTTGTCTCTCTCTTTCTGCCCCCTTTACCACATGTGATGCAGCTGTTAGCAGTGAACATCAGTACCCTCTGAAAACTGGACTTGCCTACACACCCATCACATTTCTGACAGTGTTTGAGAAAAGTTATTTTACGCACTGGTGGTGGAAATGTGGAAAAGGTTTGAGAGCCGGGCTAGATCCCCAGGCGGTATTAGTTTTTGAGGGCAATGGGAAGGCACTGCTGAGCATTGGTTGAACCCATGACACAGCAATACTTCCTCAAATAAGAGATGCAAAGACCACTGATCTTTCTTACACACACGCAAATATACAGAAGCACTCATGCCTTTAATTTTCACCTGTTTAATACTCCTTCTCAAGAACCATAGCATCCATCCTATCTAACCCTTCACAGCAAGCCAAGTCCCCAGGGAAGAAAGTCCATAGCAGCACCTTTGACACCCTGCACAGGCTTTTCTGAGGCACAGAAAACAGTACAAAGGCACAGAAGCCGGGATCCCAGAGGCAGGGATCTGTAGACAAGCAGTGAGGAATAAGGCGGAAAGAAAGCAAAGCTGAAGGATGCATTTGAGGGTTTGGAGGTTCAGACTAGTCTTCAGGGCAGGTTTTGTCCCTGTAATCCATGGATCACAGTGCAGGATTAAACTCATAACATCTCCACTGCCCTTGTCCCGAAGAATTTGTGAGGAGTTGAGCTGTGTAAGGAGTAGGTATGGTCTTTTCACCTATGCAGGCTTACTCTCCAGGTTAGCTGGGAACCTCACAGTGCCAGAGCCAACTCTGTACCAAGATCTGGAAGAGGACACCATCATCTCATCAGACCCTCCTATGGAATGAGGCAGAAAACTACCCACTGAGAGGAAGATTTTCTTTGGTGTAAAATCTTCACAGTGTTTTTCTTAATAGCCACCATTTCATTCCAGATGAGATTTTCCCCTTAGGCTCAATTGAGGTGATATGGTATGATCAACAGAAAGCAGCTGCCTAGATCTTCTTAGATCTTCTTAGAACTCGCCACCAGCACACTTAAGAACTAACTAGAGCAAAGCTAGGTTTTTTTCACCTAGATATGAACTGATAACTCTGCAAGTTTTTAGCATCAGCTTTGAAAGAGCCTGTAGAGAGCCTTGGTCAGATTTCCAAACACTATCATTTGGAGGCATACAGTGCATTTTTCAGCTGGGCGAGGCTGACACCAATGCAAACATAAGCAGAAATTATGACATGTCCAGTTGCAAGTGTGGCTGCGTTGAATATGTTGCAGCTAGGAAAATACATATAAAACCTGCATGCAAACACACAGAGAGCAAGTGAAAACATCAAGGGTACATTTCAAAGGAACATGCTCTTGGTAGGCAACCAGTGTAACCAATAACTGACTACTATATATGGTAAACAAAATGAACCACAAGTGATAAACACAGAGAAATCTATAATGCTATTGAATCACACTCAAAAGTACTTAGAGTTTGTTACTGTAACATCATCCCTTTCAATTCTGATAGATATATTTTGACTATTACAGGCACTGACTCCACGGTTGTGAAAATTTCTTACTTTGGGAGATATAATGAGCTGAAACTGTTTCACTAAAGTCATAGCCACTTGTATGGCAGTTGTAATTCCAGGGAGAGTGGAGAACTTAAACTTGCATGTGCATGCTAATAAAAAACAACTCCAGTGCAAATTATACAGTGAAATTTGCAGAGGGGCATAATTTGTTTCACAAGTAAATAAACAACATTTTGTTCTCTCTGTGGCTACTAGAGTTATTATGTAAGTCCAAAATCAACGGTAATGCTCTTTATCATGAAATTATAAAGCAAGGAAAAGGATTTAGAAAGAGTAAGGATCTTAATCATACAAGTTTACAAGGAAGCTTTTCTTCATCTATAGCTTTAGTTAAAATATCATAGCTCATACAAAACCCATATTCTCTTTTCCCTTGTCTCCTTCCATTTCTCTCCAAGTGACATACCATCAGATAATGCCGTGCTTTCCAGAAGGGCTGAAACTCATGGCAAAGTTTTACAAAGGCCATCACTCCACACTGAATTTCAACACTTGGATCATTTACTAGGATGATAATGTGTCAAAGTACCATGGCAATACTCCAGCACTGTCCTCATACAATGATGAGATTTACAATAGCATAGTTTCCTCAAACTTCTCTCTTAAAAAGGAGCATTTAAAAAGAGATAATTAAAGAGGTAATTTGGGTCAATAAAACAATGTATTGTAAATTTCACCTCATATACAGAAGTAATTTCTTTCTTTTAAAGATGTTTCTGCAATTGCTTAGTTATGGGTAACCTGATAGTTCTTCTTCACCTTCTCAAGGCCACTCTACCATTCTATCAGTTCAAAGGAAGACAAAAGCTGTCTGCATAATTTTAAAAAAATTTCTAAAAAAGATCAAAAACTCCTTCTACTTGGCAGCTTGTATAAATACTATCAGTCCTTGTTCTCTGTTAGCCTGCATTTCAGCTTGAGAAACCTTCAATTCCTTTAAAAGCTTACAAGGTTATTTGATTCAAATTCAACTTGAATGAGTATCAGAAGCTTCAGTGGAAGCAGCAGCTGACCACCAATTGCTGAGTGTGCACACTTATCTTCCAAGTGCTTGTTGCATTGCACCTAGATATTGACAGGATGTTTCCCTTGTAACACTTTTCCTCTACATGGATTTTCATAAATCAAGCACCAAGACATTAGGGAGAGCAGTATGACTAGTGACAAATGAAAGCATCTCTGCACGTGACCAGACTACAGAAGGCAGAAACTTGATGTTAGTTGACATTAGATGTCAATGTTTAGTTTGATTCAGGTTGTCTTCCAATACTGAGGTGCAAAGAGGTAATTATTAAATTCTAAATTTAAATTTAATTACATTAAATTTAGGTAAGTGTCTATGTTCCAGAACAGCAGCTTAGAAGATAAACATTCATCTATCTGCATGACAAAAAATAGAAAAATTAATTATTACATGTCACGTGGAAAAAATAAGAGGAAAAATCAGAAGTGGTAAGGGGAATCTTCATAGCCAGATTAAATAAGATCATGGCAGGAATTCTCTTATCCCATCAGGAATCACAATTGCCTTTTTTCCATAAGGTAGTGGTTGGTAAATCTTATCAAAGATTTGACAACGAGTCCCATATGTTTCCAGAAGGTTTGTGTGTGTATTCTCAAATAATATAGGATAGTCACTAAGGGCCATCACTGCAAATCAAATCAAAGAAAAGTGACTGTACCTCACCTTAAGAGCAATGGCTACTCAAGCAAAGCTTCTGGTTGGTACGCAGAATACTATGGTGATTTGCATGGTTGCAAAATCCTTTCAGAGCTTCATGTCCTTGAAGGACTGTGAGATTTTCCTGAAAGTAAATGTCTTGAAACAGGGTTGGTGGGCTCAAAAGTAAGCTACAGGTGCACATTTCATAGCCAAAGGAAAATGGTACTTTCAATGTGTATCAATCTTTGGGAAGAGCCTGTCCCATCCATCTGTAACCCTGAAACCTACCATTAGCTCACTGCTGCTCCTGGCTATTCCCCATCTTGGTGTGAGGAAAGAACCAACTCTTCTCCAATTATTCCTCGGCTTGGATCCAGACCCTGGGAGCAGCCTTGGAGGGGAAAAGGGGCTGTGAGGGACAGACCTATATCCAGGTTCTCATCTCACTTTCACAGACATTTGTAACTACAAACGCACACAGAGATACGCATACACCTCCCAAAAACCACATGGATAAATACAGTGGCACAACTGCAAAGAGCATCTCCTAATTATCAGTCAATATGGTTGCATGTGCTTTTGTTATCAGTATGCCCAAAGCTATGACCCAACCACTGGGAAATTTTGGGTCTCCGTTCCAACAGGAGAGAAGACCACTTGAGCCAAGGAGGCCTGAATAGCTAACTCCAGGACAACATTTTAAGCAAAACAATTCAGTACTTCACAAGCATAATTTTTTTCCTCCCCTTCATGTAACCTCTGACCTCATGTCTGGAGGTGATGGATGAGATGAGACAGAGCCATGGGAGAAGACCTGAAGATAGTTTCTGGCATGCTACAGCTAGCAGCCATTAACAGGCAAGGTTTTCTCAGAGGGAAATAAGAATTATTTCAAATCAAGAAAAATAAACACCAGAAGAATCATTTGTGCAGAGTGGCTCACATAAAATATGAATGTGGCCAAGGTTTGCAAGTCCAAAGGGAATCCAATTTTGTGAGCTTACTGCAGAAGAATGCAGGCCCCAGCCCTAAGGTCTTATAAAAGTGCTGAAATGAAAGAGTAAAGCCTTTTCTGAACATACAGAGAACACTGCATTAAGGACTGCAGCCCACAACCTTTGAGGCAGTCCTCCAGTACTGCAGTGCCCTCTTTATTTGTCCAGCACAGGCAGAAGACAGAAGGAAAGTGTTCCCTGGCAACTGTTAAAGTGAAACTTTGGTATATGGAAAAGAAATCTCTCCTGGTGTTTGTTTTGGCAGGAATAGTTTTAGCAGACACTATTACAGTCCCATCTGCTTGCAAAGCAAAGCTGCAGTTCACATATTATTAAAACTCCAAGGCTGATTGCTTTCCACAGAATGTTATTGGAGCTAGCATAACGCAGGCAAAGTCATTTGGTCAGCAAGGACTTTTTTTCTTAAAAAATACAATAACATTTTCTCTGAATAGAGCAAGTTGGTTGGCTTCAAGCAAGAGGGAGGGCAAAATCCTTCTAAAATGACAGTGCTCAGCATTCAGAGTTGAAGCCCCGTATCTTTCCTTTCCAGGCACTGGAGCTGCCAGCAGCTGCATTGTGTCACTGCATAATCTTGCACAAGTGAACAGGGAGCCTGGGAGAGGCAGATGACCCTGGTCTACCATTAGAGCTGCACTTCACAATAAGGCTGCTTGAAAATGTTGCTGACCATGGGTAGTTAATTCTCTGCACACCAAAGTGAGCTACAAGGGTGAGAGTACTTTGTCTAGATAGTCTAGCTCAGTTTTGTGCCTGTTTGAGTGAAGTCGTAACAGAGGCACATATACATGCAGTTTCCTGGTGATTGTGACCTCTGAGTATCCGTCCCACTTCTGGTCTCAAGCAACAGGTAATGAATAGTGATGTAGGTCATACATGCATCCCAAATGCAGGCCTGCCTAGTTCTTGACAAATCTCTCTGGGATCTCACCCTGGACCTTTAAGCTTCCCCATGCTCTGATGGTGATGGGGCAGAGACATTTCCAGGAATGAAGAAAAGTGTCCTTTCAGTTTTGCACAACCCACCTGCCCCAGATCACCTCTCAGACACAGCAGTAATCCTAGGAGACACCATTTTTGCCTCTACATCCTCCAGCATGCAGAGTCCTCTGCTGATAGAATAAGCTGATGACCTTGGAATCCAGAAATGCCATTCCATGTAAAGCATGCAGCTCATGTACAAGCTTTGGTATTTACACTGCCCTTCTTTCATGACAGTTAAAACATGCCTTGTTGGCTGATTATCCTGGAGTATCATTTATGGTGTAATGTTAGTGAAACAGTGGCATAAAAGAATAATATTCATCCCACGGGAATGAAAAATTCACAGTCCTTCTTGGTAAAACTTACCATAATGTTTATTTACTAATGTCAAATACTAAAGTGCTGCCTTTCTCCTGAAACATATTCTTCACTCTGTGTATACAGTACTGTTTTATTTTACATGCCTTGAAGCCAGAGAGTGTTGCATTATTTTGCTTTTTGATAGCCTGTAGAGCTAAACTTACAGCAAATAATTGGTTTCCATGTGTTAGTATATTCTCAGAGAGCTCTGGCTTTCTCTTATGAATGGAAAGGTCAAAATCAGAACCAGTGACCCAGAGTTTTTTATACTCTAGGCCTGTAATTGGTAAGAACTCAAAACATCTTGTCCCTTGCTTGGGCAAATAAAAGCCACTTTTTGGAAAATGCATTTACCCATGTCTGTTTCAAACAGTGATTGGCCAGACCAAACCTCAGCTGGTTTTCAAGTTCACATCATGAGCTGGTGAAACCTGTGATCCTTCACTGATCACATGGAAACATTTGATATTTGTGTGTCTTGCCTTACCACTGTCCTTCTATTTGCCACTCTACACAGTCAATGAAATCTGCACTGTGTGTTCCCCAGCAGCTTGCTATGGAGAGATCAGATTCAGTAGATTTTCATACTGCATTACTAGAGAATTATTTGCTTCCAACTGACATTTCTTCCTTTCTAGTGCATCGACAGCTGTCTCACTTTAGGAGATATTTTGCAGGTGTTCTTGAGAGCCAAGATACTCTTTGCACAGAAAGTCTGGGAGTAGGTGTATAAATCTGACAAAAATGTCTCTTTGCACACAGTGGATGCTGATTTACTGTCACCTTCTTACCTATGAGAACTTTAAAAGATGAAGGTAAAATAGGCCAACTGTTTGATATTAATTGTTAAACAGAACAAAACTTTTAAAAATCATACCACTACAAAACCATGAACATTTTTGTCAAACTAATGGAAAAGTTTGCTGAAGAGCTATTGGCATTGATGGTTTACAGTCAATATGCCTCCCCTATTAACAAAAAACCAAAAACCCAAGAAAACCAAACAGAATCCAAGCAGCAAGTCAAGTAATCTTAAGTTCCTCAAGTTGAAGAACAGGGATGCAAAAACTTTTAGGACTGTGGGAAATAATTATATGAGTGCTACTTCAGTCTATTATTTTTTTTTTTTCCAGCACAATTACAGAGTTTCCAAATGAATACAGCAGTGAAAATATTTCCATGAAATAGGATTCAAATATGTAGTACAAATTTCCTGTTACCTACTCATAGGCATCAAAAATAAAACCAGACAATTTCTTTGCAGGTGGCAAATGAACGGGATTATATTTGTACAGTCCTGCTAAAATACATGTTGTAAATATTTGTTTAAAGATATCAATAATTTGTGTTTTTTCATTAGACCCTCCTACTCCTATCAGTGTTTCTGTAAAGCCATTTCTTCTGAAAAAAAAGTAAGAGTTTTTCTTTCCCATCAGAGTTCTTTCTATAATGTTTTACAACAAAAGACATGGCACCTAAAAAATTTAAAATAAAAATAGTTTTAGACTTTAGAGAGCTAAAGAAAGCAGAGCTGTTAATTTGCATATTTCTTCCTTTAAAAAACCCCTTAAATTGATGACATATTTTACAGAGAAGTTGATCTGATTATAAAGTGGCCAAACCTGCAGGCTATTTTCATAATACAACTAAAATAGCCAGGTGGGAAGAATATAGAGCTTTCTCTGACCGAAAATTAAACTGGGCCACATCCAAGAACTTTTATTTTTCACTTTTGCATATGCCAAAACATATAATGATAGGACACTTCTAATCCTCCTTTTTGAGCTGTTCCTGACTCTTGGAAGTGCCCCAATTTCTGTCCTTCAAAAAGAAGAAGCAATTAACCTGTGTTTAATATCCTTCCCATGGATAGCTCCCAAGATGGACTGGGTACGGGGAATGAAATTACCAGAGGCACTTTCTGGGTAAATCACAGTGTATCCTGACCCCGGCACAGACTCTCCTTATGTAGATCCTCCGAGATCAGCATACCAGAAAGATGACCTGGTGTAGGCATTTTTGCATCTCCTAGAGGGCTTCCCAGTATTTTGATTTCTTCTTGATATTACTTCAGCCCTGCAAAGTGCCACTCATCCACATTATCTACTGATGTGAAGACCCTCTAAACAGAATCACAATCCACAGGGAAAGTGACTACTGCTGTCACAGTGTGGGGTGTTTGAGCCTTGTACCATGAAGGTGTCATAGTTTGGGTTTTCTTCTTTCTCTTCACCTTTGAAAACGAAACAAACAAACTAAACACTGCTGGGGTCTTCTTGTGTTGAATAGAACTGATACATCCCTCCTCCTGCACGCCCAGGCTATGCCTCCCCATGGCCACATTTGCCCAGCAGTTTTCTGTATACAGTGGGGCTTGGGAGTGATGCCACTGCTCTCCAAAAGCCAAGACCTCTATCCCCAAAGCTCTGCCCAGGATCTTTGCAGTCTGCATTTGCCTCCAGCTCCAAGAGCCCTGTCGTGCTCCACACACATATTTATGGCATGCAAATCAAGGCCTGACTGCTGAGCCTGACTACTGCCCCCACTTTCATATCTTAGAAAAAAAACAAGAGCAGGGATGATCCCACTTAGCAGCCTGTTTGTTATCTGATGCCCAAGTGTACCAGGTATAGCAGAGAACTGGAAGAAAAGAAACATTAAAAAAAAACAAAAAAAAGATGTGGTGCCAGATAATAAGCTTATCTACCCAAATCCATGTTGCCAGAATTTTTCCTTATGAGAAGACAAAGTTGGCAGAGAAGGGAAGCTTCAGTTAAAAGGTTAAGGACAACAGCATTAAAAATTTTTACCTAAAAAAAATTCTTCCTATTTAAGGTTCAAAATAAAGTATACAAATTCTACTGTAAATAAGAAGGACATTGATATACAGGGAAATAAATCTCAAGTCAGGTTTATAGAAATTTTATAGCATGACAAAAGGACATAAATCATTAGCATGGAGAATTCAAGACAGTAAGATTTCTAAGACTGCTAGGAGTGAAAGGAATCGTAGTAACAGAGGCATTCCAGACCCAGACAAAAATTCAATTACTGTTAGTAAAATACAAATCCTAGAAATATGCCACATAACTTCACCTTATAGCTGAGAAAAAGCCAGAGACAAATCTCCGTCCTGTCACAAGGAAATACTTTCCATTTCACAAAAAAACCCAAAAAACAAACAAAAAAACCCCAAACAAACAAACAAAAAACCCCAAAAAAAACCAAAAAAAACCAATCAAAACCACCAAACAACAACGAAACACCACAGAACTACAAAATACCAAGGTCAGGTTAAATAGCTACTAAAACAAGTGATTTTTGAAAGACAAAGCCCAAATACCAAAAAAAGGTATGGAAAACTTGCATCCAGAAACTGTACAAGAGTTTTGGATGAAATGTTCACATTCATGAATTGAGATCGCTTAGAATATAATGAAAATTCCATACCAGAGAACTGGATGAAAATGAAATGCTGCAAGAGAAGACTGATAAATGGGTGTCCTGGGTAGTCAGAGAAATGGATGCTGGGTTGGGAAAGCAGAGTGGAGCAGTGCTGGGAGATAGCATCTACATTGCAGCTGGCTGGAGATTCACAGTATTTTGTTATGAAGAAAAAGGAGGCACTGGTGCCTGCCAGCTTCCAGGGACACTCCACATTGTTGGCACCAAAGCTGATGACAGATTTATACTACACTTATAAAGGACCATCCAAACTAAGAAGCATGTAATAAAGTGTCATCCTAATTGGAAGTGTGGTTTTTGCAACAGCTTTTTGCACAATTAACATTACTAGGTAAAATTATAATGAAGCCTAGAAACATGGCACTGAAATAAAATTCGGACTAATACAAAATAATGAAAAGATCAGATTGCCTCTGAATTTGCATGACTTGGGAAGGAACATGGAAAAGACAATGTTTAGCTCAAGACAGCCAGCTGTACACTCATCCATCTAGGAACAAAATGAGACAGGTCACAGCGAGAGTCTACTCTGGAAGAGCCACTGAAATAGTGGCCACTGAAAAAGATTTGAGCTCCTGATAGCTATTCAAATGAGAGGCTTTCCAATCCAACACTGGTCAACAAGTGTGTTCCTGGGATGTATTAAATGCCAGGATTTTAGCAAGGATCAGAACAGTCTCTTCTGGCCACGTTAATATATGCAACATCCAATACTAAAAGCCAATTAGGCCTCCTTTATAGACATAAAAATCCAAACAAACTTGGGGAATTTGACAAAAAATTAATATAGCCTCAGGCCCCTAATTTTCAGGTTCTGAAAACATGTGGTCCTATCTGCAGAGCTTTTAAATTGACACTTATTTTTCAGTATGTGATAGTAGAAAACTTTTTTTGGATAACGCAAAAATAGGTAAAGAAAAAGAGTGTGAAAGGAAAAGTTGAGCTTCTTATCAGGAAAAAAGAAAAACATCTTTTTCAAACAGTGAAAGGTATCAAATTAGGTTACACATTGAACATGTTAAAGAGATATTTAAAACCAGACAAGCAGAAATACATGGCAATGAACACTCAAGTTATTGAAAAAAATAAAGGGGAGTATGACACTCTCCCTGCCCCACAACTTCTCTGTCATATGATCCTACAAATCATTAAATCAGATGTACATATCAGTTACACATAGTATACATTGGGGATAGATATATAGGCCAAGACCCACATTTTCTGTAGGGACAACTGAAATTTTAGGAATAATTTTCCAGGTAAGTCGAAACCTATACAAATTACAATAGAATGAAAAGGAAGAAACTAAATGACAAAAGTTTATTATGGAAAGAAAGTGTAGAAATTACAGCTGCCAAGAAAAGAAGGCAGGAAGTGGGAGGAAGAACAGAGGTCAGATACCTTCACGTACCAAGCACATTCAGGATAAGGAAGAGAAATAATACCTGAGATGATAAGAAGAGTATGTAAACATCATATGAAAACCAAGTGTGCTGACTCTAGATTTCCAGTAAGCATTAGTGTAACCTGCAAATAATGCATGAGAGAAGCAACTGTCAGGGAAGATACTGCTGGGAACAGAGCTAAGCAGATGGAATTCTCCATCTTCTGGGATAGAGTTTCCTGTCATCCTCGCCACCCCAGAAGTTGCCTCTGTGCTCAGCAAAGTTTCCTTCTCAAGGACTCTCCAGTACCCTTGCTGAAAAACTCAACGCTGCTGAGCCTCTGCACACATAGCGTCGTCATGTCAGGAGTGGAGTCCCTTGGGGACACCAACAATAAAGTACTGAGCAGTCTGCAGAAAATTGACTGAAGGCTGATCCCTCAGTGCTAGGTGCTTTTAAGGCCTCATGCGCAGGAAGAGGAAGACTTTTTTACTCAACTGAATTCTCCTTGTACTCCAAAAGGCAATATTTCATTGTCATGTGGACAGTTATTGAGGGATGAAGAAAACAGGGTAAAGCTCTAATAATGTACCACCTGTACTGGGTAAAAAGCAACAGAGAAGGAGGAAGAACCTTCTCTCTGAAGCTTGGGAAGTGACCACAGAGAAGATACTGACAGTGGCAGTATAATGACAGGTCATCTTTTGTGTTGTAGATACTGAGTCCACAGCAAGATGCCGCCTTACAGTATAGCAGTTGACATGTCTGCATGACCATGGCCTCTCTAAAGTCCCGGGGAAATTTGCTGTGAGGGTCAACAAATTACTGTGTCATTTCCAAATGCCCAGATTGCCTCGTTGCTGTCAGGGAATGATGAATGCAGAATAACCATTCCCCTTACCAATATAGTCCATAGTCAAAAATTGAAGTAAAGTACAAGCCAAGTGGAGTCATCAGCCACTAAACACTACAAAAGTTTGCATAAAACCTACTCACTGGGGCTGTGGTGTCTCAAATAGTTCTGCATTAAGCCACAACAGACATCTCTGAATCATTATTTTTCTTAATGGTTTCTGATGTAGCTTTACTGCATCTTCTGCAAGATTACACATATTTCACAAGTTTTTCCAAATCTTAATACCCTTAGCTCAGAGAACAAAACCTTGCTTCTATGCTGATAAAGCAAATTGAAAGCTGCAAACCTCCCTAGAAAAGGGCAGAGAACTTGGACCAATATCTGGTGTCAAAGATTTGTATTGACCATTGCCCGGCCATGCAAGCATTCCCAAAAATAATGTCAAAGGCAAGATGTTCAAAAGCATTTTGTTCTCTTTGAAGTCAATGGCCAATCTTCTAATCCTACAGATTCACTCCTCTGTAACATATCTAATCTTCTTATTTACGAATTATGTGGAAAGAAAATATTCACAGAACACACTGTATGTATTTTTGCAACTAACATATCCTCATCAGCATTAAATGGTCCAAACTGGTCAAACTTGGTCCAAAATCTCTTTCATCAGAAACCCAGTACTCCCAAGTCTGCATTTCAAACAGTGGAGTTACTTGTATCTCTGCATAGAAATAACTAAATATTAGCCATGCTGGACGATCAGTCCAGAAGGAATACAAAAGCAGATTTTGTCCTATGAACCATGTTCCATTTGTCTGTAATTTAGTTTATTCCCTATTGTAATACACAAAAAAGCAAGAATTCAAATATCCACTTAAAAATATGAAGTAATGACACATAACTTTTGTGATATTAAATAATTCTAGCACATCTTGCAGAATGAACCACTGAACTTCAAAGAAAAAAAAAGAGTTATCAAAGCAATTATAAAGTAAACTTAGGAATATAAATAACCAGTGAAAGAGAAAACAAGCATGCTTGAAATGGCTGGTTTTGCAGGGCATCTATTAACTCCACAAGAACTTTCAGAGTCACTACAGACTATCTGTGAAATGGACAAAAGATGGCTGACAGCTTTAATATTTCCTAGTTTTCAGAAGAAGTAAAATCAATAAAATATTCAGAGCAGCACACAGAGAAAATGAAGCAGAGGAATATTAAAGCATACTAAATGGTATGCTGGAATTTTGAAGAAAGACAGAGAAACCTAATAAGAGGGAGAACAGTTGTCCCAATGCTATCTGAGCCAGATAATCACTGAAGAAGGAAATCAGAATACTGGTCCAGACTGAGAAATTTCAATAAAGACAAAGTATCCATAGCACTATATGAAGAAATGCCTCAAAAATGTATCAGCCCCAGCACAAAAAGAAAAAAACAAAAAAACAAACCTCAGCACACTGAACAAGCCCAAAACAAGCCATGGGACCAAATATACTAACCAAATCCTCCCCATTATAGCAAATCTACAATTTGTATTAAAAGTCTTGCATTAAAAAATGCTGTAGGTTTGTTCCTACAGATTTCATGAAGGAATGCCTTCCTCCCCTAGGAATAATGAAACACAGGTTAAGTGTCTTGAACTAAAGTAGAAGTACCACTCAGGCAAGTCAAACAGCTGTTTAACATTGAGTTTTAACAGAAAAGAAGGCAGAACAAAGACCAAAATGATAGTAAAATTATTCAATTCTGTTGTGTAAAACTGAAGAATAATTCATACCACAGTTTCCATATCTCTTAGGTTCTTTTCAAGGCAGGAAGGAGAAAAACAAAATACCAGTTAAAAAAATTTATTCACAAAATAACAAAAAAATACCTACGGGGACTGTTAAGGACACATCAGACTTACATGGCACCAAAACTCCTGCAAACTAGACTTTATTACCTTGATTTCTATACACAGAAAAAAATATTCCTTTAGCTGATTGGCCTTTTTCACTGGACATGAAATTAATTTCAATGACTATTAATTCATTTTAAAGGGTCTCATACATCTCAACTGTAGAGGCTAGTCATTCTAGGCTGCTCTTTGGGCAGGGCAATTTGGTAACAGCAGGTGTACTTGGACACAAAAGTGCACATAGGCTGTAAAGGCAGTCTGTGGCTCAGGAGCAGTAATAGAAGTTTATTTGGAATCAGTCACAATGGCAACTCTTGTCCAACTTTATCAGTAGAAGGAGAAATCTGCTTCAGACACTTCAGTTGTCTCCCTACACTGAAAATTCAGGATATGTTACTCTCTTCTAGCCTTTTCCTTAAAGGATCTTAATATTTTTGAGAAAAAAATGTCTGGTGCTACAGCCAAGCCAAAGACTCTCCAGAAGGAAATCTCTTTTGATGACAATCTGTGGCACAAGAGCATGCTGAACATATTATTCACATCAATCACAGTACAAAGACATCATTAAAACTAGAAATAACAGTGCGATCAGTGAAGTCTTCCCATTTGATGCTGATAAAAAATGTGTTACATGGGAGCAAGAAAGCAGAAAGTAGCAGTGATTAAAAATAAAAAGGATTCAAACTCTTGCAAATGGACTTTGACTGAAAAATCCTGGTTTCACACTGAAAAATGTCCCCTATACTGAGATGGCAAGCTCATGCCCAGGCTAAATACTCTCTAAACTGAAAGAAAGAATATTTTAGGATGCTTTGTCTGCCCAAGACTACAAACAGTGCCCTCAGCTCTCTTCCTTATACTTGCAACTGTTATGCAGACTGCCCTGAGCACATATTGGCAATGGCATGCCTGAGAGACAGAGATCTCAGATGACACAAGGATGTATATTATATAATACACAATACAATACAATATAATGTAATGTAATATCATATCATGTATCATATCATATAATTTATATAATATTTTATTATTTGTTAGTCAGCTTGTAGGGAAAGGTTTGGAATCCCAGAGAGTTTCCATAGCTCTCTATGGACATTCCTCAGGATAATGAATAGTAGACATGGCACCACTTTTTCCTGCTCAGGTTCTTTGATTTTATGACATGTGGTTTATTTTTTTCAAAGTCAGGTAAGAGATTTGTTTGAGATAGAGAATAAATGGATTAAGCAGACCAGTAAAGATGACTCATGTAAACACTTTCAAATGCTAATCCAAATTTAAAAGAGAGAAATAACTCTCACAAATACACATCTTCTGCCTCAACTTTGTAAATAACATCTTAGCCCCGTTGTTTTGTGAATATACACACACATGCACCAACATGCTTAATACTGTCATTACAGCCATCTGATCACAGTTGTGAGAGGAGCCAGGTGGAGTACATTCTATCTCAATATTTATCAGCATTTAAGTCGTCATATAATTCCAAATTTCTTCGTTTTTTGTTACTGATATTGATAAAGCAGACAGAAAGAACACAACAGGCTCTTCAGCAGTCTGCTTGAGTGGGCACGGCTGCGAATTCAGGAGAAACTATTCTTGAGTTGTTGAGAAAATCTGTGACCCAGCCATTGCTAGAGATTCCAGATTTTTAATCCCATGCCAAAGGCTTTCAAAGCTTTAAATATATTCTAAGAGTTGTTGTCAAACATTTGTGCTGAAAGAAGCTTGCTTTGAACTACATGGCCTCCTCCACTAAAAAAAAATCAAATTAAAAACTTACGCTCCTTCACACAGAGGGAGACACTCTAACCCATTTGAATCTAAGCTTGGGCCTCAAAATACACCCCTTGCCCTCTACTGTACAATCAGATACACAAATCTGTTATGATATTGGAAGTCAAACCTCAGTAATCAGTATGGATTTAGAGGAAAGAAGGAAGTCGCTTCCAAAATAAACCAGTCTTTATTGGCTGTCTGGATAGAAAAAGTCAACTCCTGAGTCATCTGCTTGACATTTCCAAAATCTGAAGCATATCCTGTGTGCCCATTAAGTTTGACAACAGTATTCAGTGGTGATTGTAGAAGCACACTGTAAAACAGGCAATTATATGAATTTAGAGATAACCTCTTTTATCACACCCACTTCAATGAAGGGTCATCAAATTGAAGGGAAAAAAGAAGCCTCAGATTATTATCATTACTATTGAAGCCAGACACCCTGAGTCTTTCTGTTTGTCTTCCTACCACCTTTCACCTGCTTAAGCAGTTATTTAATTGCCTACCTAAAACACCAGTTTGCACATGGCCTCTAGAGAGTGGCATGCATGAGTCTGGCCCCACATAAAATGAAAAAAAAGTTGCTTTTCTAGCAAATAGATAAATGTTTTGGACATC
The DNA here is from genome assembly GCA_013397895.1 of Origma solitaria. Lineage (NCBI taxonomy): Eukaryota > Metazoa > Chordata > Aves > Passeriformes > Acanthizidae > Origma > Origma solitaria. Next base: position 153,956 of record VZRL01000176.1, read on the forward strand.
AAGATTGCTGAGACCTACAGAAAAATCTTTAACCATAAGTATATTTGGCATACTGCAGCCGTATCCCACATAGACAAATGCCTAAAGATTGCTTCAAAAAGATGAGATCCAAAAATTACGAGGAGGACAAGGACAATAATTACTTAGTTGCACATTTACCCATAAGCTGCCCTTCCCTGCATGCTGGAGATGATGCAGGTGCAGTATTGGAATGTAAAAAAGGACTGCCTATTTGTGATACATACTCCTCATATTAAAAAACCTTCTCTCCTCTGACAGCCTGGTGGAAGATGACTTCTCATTGATCCACATTGAATGTAGAACTGGTTGCAGACTATTCAGTGGCTTTTCTGCACCAACAGCAGCAGCTTTTGCCTTGCTTTTTATCTCCTCTCTCAGAGCCTTTCTACTTACACGAACCCAGTCCCTAGCTATGACTGGATTATTGACAAATTACTCCTCACAGAGGGAAGAGTTGATGAATGAATACTACTATATTCACTCAGATGTATTAGACCTTATGAGTGAAGAAACAGTACTCAAAATCTGTATCTTAAATTGTCCTGAAACTGGCTTTCATTCTTAATTGACTTTAGCACTTACACACACACACAAAAGACAGATGTGCCATAGTAAGGACCTCAACAGTAAATTATTCCATTCACAACTCCACAAGGTCTTTGCTCTGCTTGATGTAATAATCAGCTTTGGATATTCATCTGTGCAGAATCCAGAGATAAATGCTTTACCATCATGTCTGTCACCAAGGTACAGCTGTCACGGATTCAGCTTCTAAATAACATCATCTGGAAAAATGCATCTATACACCCACTGCTGGCATAAGCAACCCACTTGACCTTTCCTGTGCAGAATGTAGCATTTTATATAGGAATGATTTTAGTGAACACTTGTTCTATGGGTTACCATAGGTATTAATTTACTCACCTTTTAGACTTTTGTCCATTTGGCTAGAAATTAGCAAGTGTATATGTCCTTTATCTCTGACAAAGCCAAGTAATAACAGTGTTTTTTCCTATGTCTGTCAATGCAAAACATTTCTTTAGAATTGCAAATTAACACGGTACATTACAGTCCTAGAAAAAAACATGTTCCCTGCTCAGGGAGAGATGAAAACTGAAAACATTTTGGCCAGTAATGGATGACTTCTGAGAGCACTCCAGAAACACTGTTTATCAGTCCTCCAGTTACTTCTTTAAATATCTTCTCAGGCAACAGCAAGACTTATTTCAAAATCTGGAAAGTACATTCTTCTTGCAGCAGTGTCTTCCAATACCTGTGGCTTTCAGTGACCAGAACAAAGTCGCACATTCTCTGGTCATGAAATAACAGTTTCAGGATCACATGAGTACACCCTATCCCACTTTACTGGAGTATCCATCTCAGTCTTAGCACTCCTTCAGATTTTAAGATTCTTCTCAGTTTCTACCCTTTCAGCACAAGAAAACAAACTATAACATGAAAGAGAAACAATTGGACTATTTGTTTCCTATTTATTTTGAGAATCTAAGTTTTTAGTTTTGACTTAGAGGACAGATTATTCAGACTGTGAAATGGCTGCCAAATTTATCACGAATGGCATTTAGCTGGCAAAGGGTATATTACTGCCAAATGCCTAACACACTGGGCATATTGTATTTGTACCATCTGGGAGAGTAAACAGTGACAGGAAATAACCACAAACAGGTGTTAATGTTAGCCCCTTAAGGGTCATTAATGAAGTATGGCATTGAAAGAGCCCACACACAAGTCCTGGCAACTGGAGCAGGTGGGATTCCAGGGACTCTAAGAGTGTATTAATTTGTCACACACAAAAATCTGTTCTTGATTGCATCTCCTCTACATGTCCTTTTTCCTCTTGCCATACCACATCCTTCAGCTGAGCTCCTTTTGAATACTCCTTCCTTTTCCCTCTTAGGCAACAAGCTCTATCCGTACTGCAGCCAGCCAAAACAAACACAGTCCTGAAATATTTTTCTTTTTCAGAAAGCCTATCAACCTCCAAAGACAGTTCCATGCTTTCATGTATTCTTCAGAAAAGAAATATTGTCTCAATTCCGCTTTAGACATTTGCAGAGACATTTGCACCTTCACTAAAATAAAAGGTCTCTGGCTTCTAGAAAGTGTGATCCAAATCACACTTCATCACTGTTTCCCAAGTGCACCTCCAAGGCTGCTTCCCCTGTACCAGAAGAAACCTGCGAAAGGGTGTGTGACAGTGACACCACCTGCTTTTACAATAGTGTCACACAGATCCAGAATAGAGAAGGTCAGATTACCACACGGAAATGCACTAGGTACTGTGAGACAGTCTCACAGGTGAATCTAGCCTAACAACTAGTCACATTCTTATGAAAACTTTAAAGAACACATGGAGTATTGCCCTTTATTTTTGCAGAAGGTTACCAGACTTCCAAAGCAAATGTTAATACTTACACAAAGTTATTAAAAAAAAAAAATAAAAAAATTAACATTTGGAGATAAAGGATGAAGGAAAACAGACTAATCTCCAGATACTTCCCGACTCTCTGTCCCATCCTACACAAAAAGACAAATTTTCCCAAAAGGACCCTGTTATCAGACAAATGTCACCTGGCTTACATATAGTGTTAATGACACTTCAGAAGAAACTGAGAGACAGAAAAAACACACAAGGAAGAAGAGGCCATGGAGCCCTTTTCTTTAGGAGGCAGATCCTAAACTATGAGTTTCACACTGCAAAACTTCAGACTCTCTCTAATTCAGGCTATTAGTGTTACAAAGAATACTGGTGGGCATGTGAATTTAGTCATTCACTAATAACAAAGCCTAACTGCTGAATAGATTAAATGTTTCCAAAGATACTCTCATTGATTCTGGCTAGTGTTTAAGAGTGGGAAAGGAGAATATTTTGAAGGCCAGAAAACAGTTCCCTTTCTTTACCTCTTTGTTAAAAGGGTACATGAAATACAGTCATAGATACACTTACCCAATTCAAGAGTTGACCACAAAATTAGGATGTGTAACAACTGCTAGCAGAGAATTTCTGTAACTGTTTAACTCTGCATGGTTATGAACAACACTCTCCACCTGCAGTCCTTGGGCTTTGCACCAGTATGTGTCAGAGCATCACAGGATCAGAGACAAAGCCATGCCAAATTCCATTTTGAGAGAAAAGAAAGTAAAAACAATTGGAGAGTGTTTGGGCTTATTCAGGGGAGTCAATGGAGTTGCGCCTGCAAAGACCATAGCCCCAAACCTCCAGGAACTGGCCAGTGCCAAATGCCTTGTCATCTGTCACTTGAACTGAAACAGATGCACACTTTTTCACACTGGTAATTTACTAAACTAAAGTACTTACAAAAAGTAAGTAAGGCTCTTGCCTTTCTGTAAAATTGCAGCTCACCAGTTCTTTATTAATTATAACCAGTGGGGGAAGAGGAAACAAAATGGAACTCAAATGAAATTGAGTAAACATTTAAAGGGAGAAATCTGTTTACATCTCATCATTCCCCCAGTTCTGATACCTGGTTTATTTCCACTTCAAACATTGCAAGATTATTCCTGCATCAGTATTTTAGTTTTCTTCAATTAATCTTACAATCTCTTCTCCATCTATTAATTCCATTAAACTAAGGAAAATCAAACACTCTGCAGTGTAAAATCTTCAGAGAGAAGCTAAGAATACTAAGGCTGTTGTAATTTGGCACCTTTGTGCATATGATAATCTGCTATTTTTAAGCATGTGAGTTTATAGACTGTTTTTTCAAGCAGCCTCTGCAAAATTCTGGGTAGAGAACACACAGTTTGGAAATGTAGGAAAGCTATCCAGTAAAAAAGGCTGTTGTCTCCAGAATCCCTGAATTATTTGTTGTAGGATCTGAAAGATTCATAAAAAATAAGGCAAGAGGAGGAATGACTGCACATCACAAATCTGGGAGACTGAAATGCTTAAATTTGGAGGGTTAAATGTCTTGTAATGTTATTAACTTTGCTCTTTTTCTGCAAACATAGAAATTTCACCATATGGATTCACATTTGGGGCTAAAAGAGTCTTTGCTTATGCATATAAATTGTTTACTTTTAACTAGATAAGACAGTGAAGAAAAATATGAAACATATTTTGCCAGTGTATTTCTAAGCTGTTTTCTGGCCATGGAGGTAGGTATAGATTGGAAATCCTACAGTCAACTCTCAAATTCTGGCAGAGTGTTTTCTCCTTGGGGCACTGGCTCTTCAACAAGCTGCTCATGCTGCTTTGTCCTGATAGTGGTGAGAGCTATCCTGACTATCCTAGCATCTAATCTGGAGGTGGCCCTCTACATATGCAGTGAGAGCAAATACTGAAAAGTACTCATCTTGGAAGGAGTATGCTCTGCTGTTCTGTGGGCCTGGTACTGGTATATGGGGAAGCTGGAAAAGTGTGACAGAGGATGTAGAACCCTCAGTGCAAGCTGAGATCTTCTAGGCAAAATTCAACTCAGCGCTAGAAAAAGGATTTTATTGAGAAAACACAAATCAAGCTTTTTCAAAGGTACAACCTGACCAGATGGAGGCTAGAGAAAGCACCAGCTGGAAGAGGAGCAATCTCCCTGCCACATTAAGAACTTTTCTACAAAGCATGCACATCTTCTCAATAAGAACAAAGAATGCTTATTCTCCTGTACATATTCCCAGAAAAGGCAGAACTACTTGAGCTTAAACTTTAGATACATATGAGTCCCAACCAGACACACAACACAGATAATTTCACCTCTTAAAGATGTGAACTTTCTGGCAATTGAAAATGACATCCCAGAGAACAGTGGCAATACTGGACATACTGGAAGTACGATGTAGCTGAAGAAACTGGTCTTTCAAATAAAGTTTTTTCACAACTTGTCACTGGCAAAGTTTGTGTAATGTGCATTTTAATGAAATTTGTGATTACAATTTAAAAAATATAAGTGGAACAGTGAAGAGTTGGATAGTGGAGTATATCTCCAAACAAGTAAAGAAAAAATGAAAGTCAGCTTTTATGAAATTAGATCTTGGATATGCTGATGCAGAGTTAAGAAATCACCAGACTCATGGTACACATTAATCAAGTGTTCCATTGCCAATATAGACTCTCTGCACAGAATTTGCTCCCAATTTCTCAAACCAAGGATTAACTCTGTCCTCAGATCTAGTCTTCTTGTTTCAACTCGCATGAATTTCTAAGCCATTAGTAATCTTTTATAAACGACACTTTTACACACTACAATAGCAATTAATTTTTATGTTAATATCGAGTGTCCCTCAGAATACATTCACACAAATATCTTGTAATTTTAAGCCAGCTGGGAGAGAACCAATTAAAAACCAGGACAGAGTGATTCCCATAGAACTGACCACATCAACTGAGGTCTCAAACCCAAAATGTCTGAAATCCTACTCTAGAGTTACAATAAGAAATCCCCCAACAAGGGGAAATTCATGCCAGACTGTCCAGCAACACCTAAGAAAAATGAAAACATACTGTTTTGTGAAGCAGCAGTTATTTCCCTCCTTTTGAAACTGACAGTCAAGGAGTCAAAGTAGACAGAAAAGAGTATGCAAGAAGGGGCAGCAAGGCCTGTAAGGGCTGATTTATCTGACAAGGTAAAAAGAACTTGACACTTGTGAACTTCCAGCTGGTAAATCAGCAATTCAGGTAAAGGTGACCTAATTCTCCAAAATGATCAGCACAGCAGTAAATTTTAAAGGAGCAAGTGTAATTTATTAGCGTCGTACAGAATGGTATAAACAGGATTCACTGGTAATTGCCTCAGAAAGGCCAGGAATTTATGTGCATCAGAACTGAAATATTCTCTTCTTCTCAGTTAAGCAGTCATGGCAGAATTTAAACAAGAGCATGTGGTGACATAATGTAGAGAAATTTGACGCAGTATTGTGTTTCTGCATAGTCATGAGGTAGAGAACATCAGTAACTATGACACACACCACTTGGTGAGCAAGAGGACTTTATCTGGCTCCTGCACTTGGCTCCCCTGTGCACAGAACTTCAAACTGAAGGAATCCCTTCCACACAGCAGAGTCCACAGCTAAAACACTGATGTCACACTACCTCATACACTGAAGACAAAAGACATGACAAGGACAGACAGTTCTCTCCAATCCTGCACTGGGCAAAAGAATGCTAACTTTCACTCATAAACAACAATAACATGACATGAACCTGGCTGAAAACACAAAAACTAATCTCGATACATGAAATTGCAATTAGAACAGAACACTTATTGTTCAGAAAGGCTGAATGCCTGGAAAAGAAATGTATTTTGTTTAAATTCTGTCCTTAGTTACAATGCCACCTGGTCAAAAGTTTAGCTAAATTAAACAGTCTAAAGAAAGTCTGTATTCTGCTGCAGTACATCCAGAATACAGCAACAGCACCACTCTGTGGATTAATAGTGAATATTCTTTAAACTCACAAGTTGGCTTCCCAAGCCTTAGATCAATCATGATAAAGAAAAATGTCAATACATTTTTATATATATATATATATATATACTGCNCCTTACTCTTACAGCTGTGCAATTGAGAATATAAACTGGCTTGCTCAGGTCACGTATGTGGCATGCCTTCTACTCATTCCACATAATTTCTCTGAGTATCAGAGAGAAAGGCTGCAAGTGCTGAATTCATAACAGATACTTTACAGTGGACAAAAATGAGAACTTGACTCTGAATCACATCCTAGATTTACATCTATAGCTTCATCTTAGTGGCAGCTGCAGCAGAATCCATGAAAGGCAGCTCAAAGACTGTAGGAAATCAGTAAGTTTAAATAGTTAAGCCAATCTACAACTGAATTCCCTAGGTCCAAAAAAAAACAGGCAAAAACGAGCTCTGCTTCCAGGTCTGGGAAGAAACCAGGGCTGAGATTGGGGGATGAAACTGTGGGGGACTCACAGAGCTCCATCTTACACCCTGTGCTCTTCAACATCTTGGACACAGGACTGGAAGGGATACTAAGTTTACAGATGATACAAAACTAGGAAGAGCTGTTGACCCCCTTGAGGGCAGGGAGGCCCTGCAGAGAGACCTCCACAAATGAGGACCTGGGAAATCACCAGGAGTGAAGTTCAAGAAGGAAAGTGCTGGATTCTGCACCTGCGACAGGGCAACCCTGGATGTATGGACAGACTGGGAATGAGGCGCTGGAGAGCAGTGCCATGGAAAGGGACCTGGGGGTCCTGGTCAATGGCAAGTTGAATCTGAGTCAGCAGTGCCCTGGCAGCCAGGAGGGCCAAGCGTGTCCTGGGGGCATCCAGGCACAGCATCATCAGCCGGGCAAGGGAGGGATTGTCCTGCTCTGCTCTGCACTGGGGCAGCCTCAACTCGAGTGCTGGGGCCAGCTTTGGCTGCCACAATAAAAGAAAAATATTCAGCTATTAGAGAGAATCCAAAGGAGGGCAACAAAGATGGTGAAGGGCCTTAAAGGGAAGCTGTATGAAGAGCAGCTGAGGTCACTTGGTCTGTTCAGCCTGGAGGAGACTGAGGACAGACCTCAGTGCAGTCACAACTTCCTTAGGAAGGGGAGAGGAGGGGCAGGCACTGATCTCTTCTCTGTGGTGACAGTGACAGGACCTGAGAGAATGGCTTGAAGTTGTGTCGGGGGACGTTTAGGTTGGATATTAGAAAAAGGTTCTTCCCCCAGAGGGTGGTTGGGTACTGGAACAGCTCCCCAGGGAAGTGGTCACAGCACTCATTCTCAGGCAAATGGTGTGACTCTTGGGGCTGGTCCCATGCAGAGCCAGTTGGATTCAATGTTCCTTGTGGGTCCCTTCCAGTTTATTCTGTGACTCTGTGAACATGAGCAACTACAAAATTTCCTATGCAGACTGACTGTTTCCCACATTGGACACTTCAGCCTGACAGCCAGCTGTCTGGACTCAAGATTGAGTTGAGCAGATGTGAGCTGGTAATCCCACCTGAGAGAGTTCAGTGGGATATAAGAAATATTTCCTACTTTCCCATCTCTAGCTACAACAGCTTTAAGTAGTGAGTCCATCACTAATGAGTGCACACCTTTGTGCTGTCCTGACACCATCTCTGGTCATCTCATGATGCCTTTCACGCAAAAAAGAGGGGATGGCTACTGTTGTTACACGGTTGTGTGCTTTTGCAAACAAATCTTATCACCTGTGCCATGTAGAACCTGAATTCATAGAATCATACAATATGTTGAGTTGGAAGGGATCCACAAAAATCACTGAATTCAAACCCTGGCCCTGCACAGGACATCCCCAAGAGTCACACCATGTGCCTGAGAGCATTGTCCAAACACTCCTGAACTCTGTCAGGCTGGTGCTGTGACCACTTCCCTGGGGAGCTGTTCCAGTGCCCAAACACCCTCTGGGGGAAGAACCTTTGCCTAATATCCAACCTAAACCTCCCTGACACAACTTCAGGCCATCCCCTCAGGTCTTGTCACTGGTCATCAGACAGACTCACGTACCTTGAGAAACCAGTGCAAAGATATATGTTCTCAAGCACGTCAAAATTCTTGTTGTCTATGAAACGCAGGGTACACTCATATATCATTTGAGGGGTAATTATCTCCTGGGGTCCAAAGACCACAGGCAAATATGACTGAAAGGAAAAGCCGTTGTACCATTAGATCATACATGGCATGTTAGTTTCTGTCTGTAAGTCAGAAGGAAATAGGGAAAAAAAGCCAAACCAAATAATCAAAACCAACCAACCGACAAAAAAAAAAAAAAAACCAAAAGAAAACAAACAAACAAAAACCCAAGCAAAAACAAACAAACAAAAACCCCTACCACCGGTACTTTGTTTAAATTGTTGATTACTGTTCTTTCGGCTGAGCCTTTCCCGGCACAACCGAGACTCCCCAGACGGCAGTGGAGCAGCTGCCCCGGGCGGCGCGCAGCGGGGCGAAGGGAAAGTGGGAGGGCTCCGAGCGCTGCCTGCTCCCCTCTTCCCCCTCGGCCGCGACCCCGAGCGCCGCTCGCCTGGGACAGGTGCTCGGCAGCTCCGCAGCCCTCCCTCAGCTCTCGCCTCACGGCAGCGCAGCTCAGCCCTGTCGGAAGGGCTGCGGCGCCCATGGCAGCACTCGGCCCTCCCTCTTCGCGGCTCGCTCGCCGCCATTTCAAGGCCCGTGAGGAGGGCCCAGGCAGGCGCTGCCGCCCGGGCCCTGTCCTCACAGGGGGAGCGGACGCATCACCTGCTGGGCGGCTGCGCTGGCCGGCTTTTTGTTAACGAGTTCTGTCTTGCTCGTTAAAATTAAATAGTGTTATTTATTGTAGTGGGGCCTGTCCTGCGTTAGTGTCTGGCCTAAAGGCAGCACTGAGCTGCTCACGGCAGGTTGCCTGAGGAGGGCAACACGTTCTTCATGTGCTGATGTCATCTTTGGCGTTCCCTCCAGGTTTCCTAGTTTTTTAATAAAACGGGCAGCAAGGGGGAGAGCACGGGAACGTACCAGTTTTTTTAATTTCTCCGTGTAAATCAGTCTTCTGGTTCGTTTTAAGATCTCCTCTGGACGCCTTCCTGTTCAGTATCAGAGCAAGATCAGTACTCTTCAGGGTCAAGACACAAGAAAACTCTACAAATGTAGTAAGAGGCTATTTTCTTCCTCCTTCTTCCATGAAATGGACAACTCAAAACTGAACAATTCTTGCGTCAGCAGATTTGTTGTAGTACAACGATGTGCTCAGTTAGATTTGGAGAGGAATGTGAAGCACAATGAGGGAGAAAACCTCTCTTACACTCCAGAAATAAATGGATTTTTAAATTGGGCTTCCTCATGTAGACAAACAATTTTTAATTAACCAGATCAGTTGTGGTTACTCTAATTGCAATGGCTAGTTGTTCTTAGGTATCTGAGGAAGGAGGGATGATAAGTCAGTGAAACCTGTGTTGTTTCTGTGTAAGTTTTTTGAGGTTTTTTCCCCCAGAGAGTTTATCTTTTTAGTTTTTACAACATATGTGTATGCAGAAGCCCTGTGACCAACCAAATGTGCAAATTCATGGTAAAGTCTTAGACACTGAGTTACAAATTTACTGGACTTAATATTGCTATTGAAGTTCACCCACTCTTAGCCATTCAAAAAGCACCTGTTGTGCTAACAAATACCTGCACATGGCAAGAAAAAACTAGAAAACAATTTCCTGCTAGCATACAACTTGCGATGCCTGGGCTAGAAATCTCAAGCAGGCTGTATAAAGATCGGTTGCAGTGAATTGGCTAAACCAAGTAATCTTGAAAACCTCTCTGTAATTTCCGACTCATATCCCTCTTCTGTTATTTTGCCGTACTGTGCAGGTTCCTCCCTTGCTTTCAGTATTATAACCCCAAGTGTATTCCATGCAACTTTCCACACCACCATTTCTTTACAGCCTCTAATTAAAGATCCCTCCGAATAAAGCCTTCTGCTTGAACAGTTAAGAGTGCCCCTCTGAAAGGCCTCTTTTGTGGGTGACCATCTTGTGTATCACAACAAAGACAAGGCACTGCAGAAAAGACACTGTTTTACTTTGTAGCCACTTCACTTGTCTCTGTCTCAAATTAATTAGCACTGCTCTGTTTTCAAGTGTAATAACACTCTGGTGAAGGGGAATGGAGCTTTCAACGAGTAAAACTGCAGCACACCCTCCCACCACCCTCGAGCAACAAAGCAGACTACAAAGAGTGGTTATAAGAGGTGGTAGGTGATTAGGGGTGAGGTGAAACTCAGGTGAATGGGACTGCAATTCACACACACAGCCCCCAGGCTCCTGAAATACTAGCTTTTATATTATACGTCATTAAGAAAGAGGTTCAGAGTGATCCTTGCATTGGTAAATTGCAAATTAAATACCATTTACAGTGATTTTGCCTGAAAACTACCCACATTCTAATCCATGTGGGTTTTTTACTTGGTAATCATTTCCTGATGACTGTTTCTTGTCCTGCCTATGCTTAAAATTTCCCCTGTATCCCTGGGCACCTTAGTGTACAAACATCTGCATCAGTGGAGAAGAGGCTACATCCACCTGAGTGAATATGCTGGTGTCCATATTAGAACTCGTGAGTTTTCGTCATGAATTAACTGCTTTTGAAAAGAGTGCTACAGCAATGTGCAGGCAGAGACTATATTGAAAGACTGCCGAGATCCAAGGCCTACATCTATAAGGTTGTACGGGTCAATACTTTATGCTTGTGGCATGAGCGTCATAGAAACAAGTTGCCCTGGAGATCCCCCAGCTTCTCTGACGAGCGTTCACCCGTGGAGCAGCTCTTTTGGAACCCTCCTGAGAACAATTCTCTTCTTTCTGTTGCCATCATTCTTCATGTCTTGCTCACAGAAGCTAATGTGGGTATAGCACAGTGAGTACTGCAGCTTTCATTCATCCCGAAGGCAATCATCTCTGTATTCTCTTTGAGTAAATCTCCAGGGATACATAAGTTCACCATAATTTGCATTTGCTCATGAACAGCATCCCTGTAGGGTTATTGAAATTGCATGTTATATTATTTGAGTCATCATAGCTCTAGCTGAAGGCCACAAAACTCAAAAGGTTGCTTGATACTGGCTCTTGGCCCTCCTGCCTTGTGTCAAATTTTGCTGTTAAATATATAAATGTAAAACAACTTTTGGCTACAAATGAATTACACTTTTCCTGCTTAGACATAAATAAGAACAGGAATTGACCTATGCATTTTATTGTCATGTCTTCCATGTGTAAGTAACCTTTTGGACAGGAACATTCATGTATGTGGAGTATAAACTTCTCTGAGGCTTTGTTTTTATTTTCAGTGTGAGTACCCGTGCTGCACTGATTCAGTTTGAGCATATGACTGCAGGGTAGTGTTTCATACCAAATCAGCAGGAATCCTAGAGTAAATTTAGTTGCAGCAGGACCAGGTTTTGAAGAATGTCACTCTTCATGTAAGGAGACAGAAAACAGGCATATTTGTGTGGTCAAAAGCAACCAGTGCAACTGATCAGTCTGCATTTTGAGTGCTCACTCTGCCCCCACTGATGGCAAATAACATCACTGGCAGAAATCAAGCTGGATCTTTTTTTCCCTCATAAAATTAAAAGGAAAGTAATGAGCCTGCTGACAGACAACCTGTGAAGAATGAGAATAGGGAAGCACAGCATATTAATTATTCAATATAAACTGTTCACCCTGCTCTTCCAGCAGGCACTGTCTTCTCTTACTCCTACTCTTTTTAGCTCTGCCTGCACCTGCATGAAGTCCTGACTGGACAATGGTGCAACTGACCCCGCTAAAACATTTTCCATCCACTTTTGCTTGTTTCATTCATGGTTTAATATTCAGCATATTCATAGTTCAGCATTTTTTGTGCTTGTCTGATGTCTGCAAAGGCAGGATGCTGAAAAATGTGGAAGATAGAAGAGCACATGGGGAGTGGGGGGTGGGCAGGAAGAGGTGGTGTGGGGCAGGGTCACCTGTGTCAAGATGCAGCTGGCAAAGATATGTGGAGCCTGATCAAGCAGTCCATTTAAATCCATACATGTGTCCCAAGAGCTTCAGGGGTATAACCTGTGTGATTATGTTTTTTCATATAATTAAGAGTGTATTGGATTATTTAACCTCTTTATAATCCAGTAAAGAAAAAAACTAAAAGCTCTGGTAAATCTCTGGCATTAGAAGAAACCCTGCAACCTAGCTGTTTGTCTCAAAAAGCTCTTTGCAGTGACTGATGCTTGTCTTTTGTAAGTGTTCCGTAAAGACCATTATTCATCAGCACAGAGTTCCGCGCAGTGAAATGAGGGACTCAGAGCTTGGAACTATTTCTGAAAAACCTTGCATGATCATATCTCCCCTTGACCAGTTAGTATAACTGACCCCAGTCATCACTTTGTTTGCTGCTTGACCTTGGCTCCGTACCCTTATCAGCCACGCATGGCGTGAAACAGTATATGAGCTGACAGCAAACCTGGGTGTGTGTCTCTTCAGTAGCATCACTTGAATGAGCTACTCTGGCCGTAAGACTTTTGTTTATCTTCCAGGTACAGATACTTCTGTGGTCTCACTGCACCTTGTGCTGCAATTTCATGGTTCGTGGCTACAAATAATTTGCTTTCATTTCTCCCTGTGAAATGAAAGTCAGCCCTAAATCCTAGGTTTGCATGTTACAAGATAAACTTTGCCTTGAATGTAGTTATTACTTGCACCAGGAGACATAGCAGTGTACACTACAATTGTGAAAGTGACAGGTCACTGTGTGCTGAACTAAGACCTATCTCCAAATTGCTAGTTGCACCAGGTGTATTTAAGATTACTACGAGTTGGTTTGTTTGGTTTTGAGGGTTTTTTTGTTTTTATCTCAGAGGTTCTAAATCTCTGAATAAAACCAAAGTAGCCATATTGATTTCTCAAGTGTTACCACACTTTCAGAAAAGGATTTCTCAGACTATTTCCTTGTTTCCAGGCAACCTTGCGGAGGAAGAAGATAAACTGAACATTGTGCTAACAGATTGACATAAAACTCTAACAGCTATTTTTAAAAAATGTAAATCTAAAATATTGCGCCAAACAGCTTCATTCAAAATCTATGATCTCGGCTACTATAATACCTCTAATTTATTTCTTTTCACTTTTGCCTGACACACAATCCACAGAAAGCAATCCAGATCTACAATTATTGGCAAGGTGATATGGGCAGGCATAGTGCTTGTTGAAAAAATACCTCTGACAGTTTCTTCCCCAAGCTGAGGATAATCTCAGCTAAAAAGACAAATTGATAGTGGACCTAAAGATAGCTAAGAGAAGGCATGAGTGCATTCAGTCTGGAGAGAACAAAAACACTGAAATTTAGTTCTTTTTCTCTTTTACAGTCACTTAGAAGCTCGGTGTCTACACAAGTGTCATCAGTCATAGACACAGATAAGGGAAGAACTGTAAGTCCATTGTCTGTATCAAACAAAAGTCCTGCTTCCCTCCAACACAGAAGAACAAGCATCAGTAGGTGGTTCACTACACCCACATGATTTTGTTCCTGGGAAGCGTACTTATTTTTTCCATCTTCTTGGACCAAACTGTTTCCTTCTACTTGCTATCTTCTTCCCTCAGTTTTTTGCTGTATAGACAAAACTTGCCAAATAGTCCTCTAATGTCTGTATAACAAGAAAGCCCTTCTGTCTGTTGTTGCCTTAGATGGTGGTCCGACTGTTTCAGCTCTGTCCCTCTCCCACTGTGTGTAGTCCCGTAATTGTTCTTTGTGCTGAAGTGAAAATATGAATGCTTAACATACGTTATAACTACTTCTGTGGTTATGAGCTGACACAGGTCCTTGTTAACCCTGACCATAAGGATGCTTTTGCTTGAGACCTGAAGAGCAATTATTCATGGGTAACTGATTGCAAGCCCGGTCACCACTTCTTGACCTGTCTGAGGGGCAAGGCAGGGAATCAGGATCCCCATCTGAGGCTAAATTTCTCCCAGTTTTATGACAACTAAAGCATTGCCTCGTATGAAAGTATTAGCGAGTACAGAATATTATCCTATATTAAAAATAGAAAATTGAAGCATAATACAGTATCTTTCTCTGCTGAACATTTAATTCAAAAGGGTCAGTAGACTACTACATATGGTACGTTAGCGTGGGTCTGTGGAGAAAGCAGTTCAGCACAGGTGATCACCACCAAAACCAGTGAGTCTGATTCTCTTCCTTTTGTACTGAAGGAAAAATTCCCATGAAGTAAACTTAATTAGTACCCAATGATATTTTGTATCTTCTCTATGTTGATTTATATAACTTCTAAGTCAAGTTAGATAACAGTAAGATAATCACTGAATGCTAATAAGGGTGCTGCTTGGGAAAAGGAGTCAACGAAGATAAACTTCACAAATTTTGCCTACCTCTTTCTTTTAATGTCTGATATATTTTGTCCCTGGTTTTGATTTGTTGTAGTAAAATCCCTGGATTTTCAAGAATTTCAGTGTCTTACCTTTACCTCAGATGTTTCAGCAGAAAGCCGCCTTTGGCATATTGAAAAACAGTTGTGCTCTATTATATGTATCTGGTGTTGGTAGGCATTAGCTACAGGACCTACATACTGAACAATACTTCCGAAACTAAGATGACCCTGTTTCTGAATTGCTGTGTGCTCTGATCAATGACACTGGATGGTAGGATGGTGTACAGGTCTCCTCTTCCCTCTCTTGATGCAACAATTCACAGCTGCAGGTCCTGATACTCAGATGGGCCTCTGCTGCTATTATACAAGGGTTCTCCATTCACCAGGATCCCTCAGCTGGTGGTAGTTGAAGCTGCTCCTGGGGTCCCATCACTGTTAATACATTTTAAGTGAGAATTACTTTTTCTTCCATCTCCTTTGTTCTGTGTTCATCGATAGTTTGTTCATAGTATCAGAGTGTTATAACATCTTAATCTTTTTCTTCTCCTTCCCCGTTTCATGGAAATTGATTTAATGTAATTGCTTCCAAGTTAAAATGATTGAGAGAATATCTAATATGATCATCATTAAAAGGAACATGTTCTTCATTATTACAAGAGGAAAACACAGAGCTATCTTTTAGTCCTGGAGAATTTAAACCACTTAAAATAAGGGTCAATTTGGTGGCTATGGAAACTGTAACTGTTCTGCCCTCTAATAAAAGGGATGTACCAGGCTGTCAAGTTGGCTGGATAACTGCATCCTAATATACTTACTGGGCTTCATTGATGAAAGCAGAACAGAAGTATAAGCCATATGGGGGGGGGGATGTACTTTGGCAGCGTCTCTTCAAAGGACACAGTATCTAATAAGATGAGAGCAGCAGCACTTTCGGTGCTATTTAAGAGTACTGTTCATAGAATTATCAAGACATGAATTCAGGAATGAGCACTCTTGCTTAAGTGGTAGGGCAGTATGAGCATGATAGCTCTGATGTCCACAAGTTATCTGAATGTGTGCTACAGAAAGCGGTCTCACTAATCATGGCAGAATATTGGATGTCCTTTACAAATGCTGTGCTTTCATGTGAACATGGAAATATGGGGTAACATACTTATGCCTTAGATTAAATAAAAATTAGCAAGTATCCTGTTCTTTCACAGGTCAAAATAGAAACTGACAATCTGTTAATTGTTTTAATACTGGGGGGAGAGTTTTGCATTTTTCTGTAAAACTGTAAAAGCTTTCCAAATCCTTTTAAATGCATAATAGTTCTGTTTCAGTAATACAATTTTCATTTTCAAAACATAAAAATAACTTTTGAGGAGTTGGAAGTGCAAAAATAAGCTTTATTATTTCATGTTAGTGTTCCCATGGACAAGACAACACGGTCTTTAACATGCAAAGCACAGGCATGCGACATTAGCAGAGAAATTGCAAAGGCAAGAGAGACCTTTTCAGTCTGTGGAAATTCCTTTTCCCACATTTGGTATAAATTCATATACACAGGTAAGTAGAACCTAAGGCCTCCCAACTCTAAGTTTTGATTTTAGAATATACAGCCTCACTTTAGATGACTATGTGTTCAATCCAGAATTAAATACGTAACTGGTCTCAGCCTTCTGAGGCATGGGTCATTCATAGCTCCCTTTTAATGCCAGTGGAGGTTACTCATTTCTCTTAAATATGAATCAAAGTGTTCAACAGATCAGTGGTACCTGAACAATAAGATCAACAGATCAGTGGTACCCAGGATAGGTGTGATCCAGGTGGGGTGGAGTGCTGGATGGCATCTGTTCCACTCATTAGCAGCACTTCATTTAGATAGACATCTTCATTTTGGAAAAGTACAAGTGCCACATTGAAATAATGCTTCATTTGCTGTACAGATGCTTCAATTGGGCCTGCTTCAAGTAATTGATTTTATATAGGTAGGAAAATAGGGCTTTTTCTTGCGCTACACTATCTGTCAGGAGTAAAGAGGCCAGTGGGTGGCAGAGCAGCACATCAAAGGGCAGGAATCAAGTAGCACTGGTGAAAAATGGGGGAACTCAGGCTGAAGCAGAAAGTCTCACATGAAACATGATTGTTAAATGCACCTGTGTGTTCAGGAATCAGAAAAAATGGTACTTTGCACTGAGCATTCAGGTTGCTTCTCCATTATTCTTGGCTGCCTAATTTTTACGTAAATTAGATTTTTTTCTTTAATACAACTCATGGTTTTAAAATAATTTTCTTCTTTCCGTGGTTTATCTACTTAATGTGACAGAGACAGGCATAACAGTAGGTTTCCTGACAAGCTAAGGCAGAAAAATATTGTGAGGTACTCCTTAGGCTTTTGAGGAGTTGTATTCAGCATAATGTGAAGACCTCTCTCCAGGACACTTTGCAGACAGCCTTGGAGTTTTTTGTACTGAGCAGAGTGGATTAAAGGTTTTCACAAATAATGTCTGTCACTGGAGCATTAGATATTAAGTTGAGTACTGATTTCTGTGAAATAAATTCAATTTTTATGTCAAACACTGAAAATACTAGTTTTTAGACACTCATATCTATATATCTGCAAGAGGAATGTTTTTAGTAGAAATCAATGTTTTTCACTGGTAAAACTGCCCCAACAAACCCTTGCTCTACTTCAAATCTTACAATCTAAAACGTTGCTTTCATATCTTTACCACATGCAACTGACTTCTTCACCTCCCAAGTCCCATGGAAATTATTACCTTGGGTCATAATTTGTCTTTTTCTTTCTTTCTCTTGCTTAAAGACTTTTTAGTTGTTCTTCCTACTATTCTTTGCTCTGAAATACTTGATACCTGGCAGCATTAGTAGCAGAAAGGAAGAAGTTCAATAGAAAGACTGAACTGGATGGATGTAGCAACCTGAAATGCTTTTTAAGGGAGTGAGAAAAAGCACCTTTTATTTCCACAAATAAGATAATTTAACAGTCTATTCTATTTTGGAGGAAAATCAGTATTTAATGAAGTAACAGAGTTACCTTTCAGCAGGGTGGAGCACTGACATCGTCCTGCGCTCTTCCGTGCAAAAAAGTGGAAAACAGTACCTTTACCTTACCCTATACTTCTAGACAGTTGCAGTACATGGGGTGCAGGGCTCAAAGTAAGACTGTGCAGGTACAAATGGAAAATGCTACAAAAATTCCATTTGTCAATACAAATTATCAGTGAAAATATGTCTTAGTAAAACAATTTCAGTAATGCTAAGTGATTCTTACCCAGTGTTTTTTCCTCAAGGTTGTTTCAGAGCAATGAGGATACTGTTTTTTTAATTTCCAGTGCCAGAGAATGTTTGTTTCCAGTAATCAATGCATTGAGAAATCCACTTGCAGAGATCATTCTGAGTAAAATACACAAGTGTTCTTGGAAAGCAGCTGTGCCATGCAAGTATCTGTGCTATACATTTGTTCAAACTGTAGTAGGAATTTCTAACTTGTCTGAAGTTCTTCTAAGGAATCATTATGAAATACAGAAACAGATTTTTCTGGTTTGAGATAAACAAGAATTATATATCAGATAGGAACCAGCAAAATAATAAAAAAGATTATTAAAACCCTAAGGATAATCAGGAAAATCTGTAGGTAGAACATTACATATTTTATCATATTATATTTATTATTTTAATTATCTGAAGGAAGACTGGATTATATGACCTTGTCAGTTGCCCACAGTTAAAGATGCAATGACTCAGGTCTGAGAGCAGAATTGCCATGGAAGATCCTGAACAGAACAATGCATATTGATAATGAAAAAAGGGGACAGCATGTATTGATATTGTTGGCTGACCAGAAGTTCATTGTCACTCCGACTGACAAACCAAGTGCACTAAGGTATGGCTGATGCATATCCAGGGGTGGGATGCAGTTTTAGAAGAAACAAAGTTTGTGTTTTGAAACCAAGAGTTCCAAGTTTGTGCAGCTACGGCTGAAGACAGCTAATCCAGTTACCTAGATCCTTCTTACTAGTATTCCCGTGCTTTTCATTTTAAAGAAGTAACAATTAATGAAGCAAAGCTTTGACCTTTGATGTTCCACTTCATTTAAGATTCCTCAAAGTCCTGTGAGAAGGGAGGCACAATTTATTGGTTAAAAACCTACAGGGTTATGCCACCCGCCTTCACAGTCTTAAAACAATTAGCATAACTTACAATGAAGCACGTAAAGAAAGAGTGTAACCTGAAGACAGAAAATAACAATACTATCTCAAAGTAAGTGTTTCTTGAGGAGTACAATTCCACTGAAAAGATCGACATAATGGAAATGTGCCCCTCCAGTATTCTGTGACTAAAAAACTGTTTGTATATCATCAGCTGCTATTGCCAATGGCAAAGGCATGTTATCATGACATTTCGGTTGTCCTTTTTCATTATCTTACTGCCTTTTGGCCATTTAAAGAGCCTTCAATTAAAAAATAAACAAAAGCAAGCTCTGGACCATAGTATCACACTATACTTTGTAAATGTTGAACAAATATTCTTTGGTTAACCCATACAACATATTTCAGAGGCAAGTAATTACTCATATCATTTGTTATTTCAGAATGTGTAGAGTCTGAGCAGAACATTTTAATTACTAGCTGAGGCCTTTGGTCTCCAGTTTGCAGTATGTCCGGTTTTTGTATATCCAATTTATCAAGATCAGAGATGCTCAGACAAGAATTCTGTACATTATATATTGGAAACTTAAGAAGTTTTGTATGTAATTCATCAAATGAGTGTGGAAGGCTGCCTATGATTTCCTTTAATTCTAGGTTATGAAAGCCAAGATAGGACCCCCATTATTCCTATAGCATTCTTGTGTGTATTTCATCATCTTTCTGAGCTGACAAGCATTTTAACATGTATTTTGCAACATGAAAAAAAGAGCTCTCTTTCCAAAAGCAGAAAAATAGCAGCTATAAAAGGTCTAAAATGCTCTTCACCTTCAATTATAACCCTTATAATCAGCACATACAGCTCTTCTTTTAACCTTTCCTGAATTCTGTCATGTGAAATGCAGAGAATAAACAAAAGTGCCTTTATATTATGTTTCAGGAAATTTGCAGTAAGTTTCCCCAAGGCTGTTGGCTAGCCAGTCTGCGGTATTAAAAACAAACTGCTGTGTGACACAGAGAACAGATTCAATAGCTTTTGTCAGCTAACAGGCTGCGGCTAAAGTCTGATGCAGGGATGCTGTTGAAGGCTTGGCAGAAAGTTGTTACATGGAGTTGGGCAGCAGGATTAAAAGAAGAACAGCCCTGTATAGAGCAGTCTACTACCATTTTGATAGCTGTTTCAAGAGCTGTGTTTACTTTGTCAAACCAAGCCTTGTTTACATCTACAGTAGTACATAAAATTGGCCAGGGACCATTGTCTGGCATTGAGGACAACAGGCATGTCTTGCCTTAAATCGTTATAGCTACGCTCTTTTATCCTCTGGAGTAGTTTATCATCATCTGTGTGGTCCCTTTAGAAAAGTTAATGTCCTGTGGCTCTTCCAAGGCATGCCGAAATATTGCTTTGGAGGGGACTAGCTGGTGGCAGACAGCTTATGCCAATACCCAGACATACTTGCCCCCACCTTGTTCTGCGTACTAAATTTGGGGCAGCTTTTTCATTCAGATCCCACTCTATATATGGATATAGTATATAGACTGGTTGCAGCATAGGCTAGTGAATATAATACAGTGTTCCTTTTTATTTTCTTTTTTTAAAGTGTAAGCTAAAAGACTAAAAAGGTGTAAAAAGGAGCAACACCTACTAATCTTCCAATTTCTAACCTTTATAGTCAGACTGAATGTCACAAAAATGGAAACGAGAAGTTTCCAAAACACTTCCCCAGGGTAGGAGCTATTTGACTTTAAAGAGCAAGAGTGGATAACTTTTCCTATTAAAAAAACCTCAAAGCAATCTTGCACAATTTTCATTTATTAAATCAGACTCTTGTGAATATATAGAGGATTTCAGATGGGGATATGGGGTCCTGTGTATTAAATTTCAGCCCTCTTGACAGTGGACATATTTTCCTCACCTTTTCAGATCCTTAGAAACAGTCCCTCAAACTGCAAGATTAAAATACTGAGAATGGAATGGAATGGAATAGAATAGAATAGAATAGAATAGAATAGAATAGAATAGAATAGAATAGAATAGAATAGAATAGAATAGAATAGAATAGAATAGAATAATATTTCAGTTGGAATCGACCTAAAATTATCATCTAGTCCCACTGCCTGACCAGTTCAGGGCTGACCAAAAGTTAATCAAATTATGAAGGGCATTGTACAAATGCTTCCTAAACACTGAGACGTTTGGGATATAGACTGCCTCCCAAAGAAGCCTGTTCCAGTGTTTGACCCTCTTGGTAAAGAAATGTTTCCTGTTGTCCAGTCTGAGCCTCCCATGATGCAGCTTTGAACCATTCCCATTCCATGTTACTGGATCCCAGGAAAAGACCAATACTTCCCTCCTCAGGAGTCTGTACAGAACATTGAGGTCCCCCCTCAGCCTCCTTCTCTCCAGACTGGACAAACCCAGAGCCCTCAGCCGCTCCTCACAGGATGTGCCCTCCAGCCCTTCCACCAGCTCTGCTGTGCTCCTCTGGACCATTCAAGGACCTTCCCGTCCTTCTCCCACTGTGGGGCCCAGCACAGCACCCTGGGCTCGGGGCTCAGCCGCAGCACGGCTGAATCCAGCGGGATGATCCCGTGCCTTGGCCGGCTGGTGCTGCTGTGTCTGCTGCAGCCCGGGATGGGCTTTGCCCTCCTGGCTGCCCGGGCACACACTGCTGACCCACACTGAGCTGCTGCCCACCAGCACCCCCAGATCCCTCTCTGCAGGGCTGCTCTCCACACCCCTCTCCCTGCTTGTACTTGTGCCCAGCTGGACTGCACCCCAGGGGCAGAATCTGGTATTTGTTCCTGTCAAATTTCATGCCACTGATAGTTACCCAGTGCTCCAATGTAGCCAGATCCCTCTGCAAGGCTCTTGTGCCTTGAGAGAGTCAGCAGCACCTCCCAGCTTGGTCCCTTCGGCACACTTGTTAATGGTGCATTCAACTCCTGCATCCAGACCATGGATAAACTTCTTGAACAGAACTGGTCCTACAATCAAGCCCCAAGGAGCACCACTGGTGACTGCTCATCAGGCACATGCAGCCCCATCCACTACAGCCCCTTAAGTTCTGACATTCAATCAGTTCTTCATCCAGCACACTGTACCTGCTCATCTCACAGCTGGACAACTTGTCCAGGAGGATGCTGTGAGGGACAGTATCTAAGGCTTTACTATGAACTAGAAAAACTGCCTCCACTAATTATGGTGAAACACTTATAATCAAATAATCTAGAGGCTTAGGAATGTGCAACTACATTGTACTGAATTTTCAAAGTTTTCTGAATTAGCAAAACAAAGAAACACTCATGAATTCATTACTCATCATGTTTTGTTAGCCTTTTTTTCTGATGTTGTGCTGCAGAGAGTGTCTGGCAATATTTTCATGCAGTTGCTCAGCTTTCATGTGTTTTTTCGTCAAGGAGCTATTTACTATCTGACTGTCCTTTCTTCATTTTGACTAAATAGATGCTCTCAGCCAATCTAAACACTCAGGGCAAGATTTTTTTATTGGTGTTGGTGCTGAAGGGAGATTGTCTATACTTATATCATTTAAGAATGGACAGGAGTTGATTTGATCTCAAACATTAACTAAGACACTGATAACTGCCAAGAAACAACACATTTCTGTAGGTCTTATGTCATGTCTTCACCCATGAGATAATAGAAATGGCTTTTTTAGCAGTGGACTTCTTTCATTGGTACTGTTCTCCATGCTTCCCTTTAATTTCTGACCAAGCTGTTAGAAGCCTGCGGGCTTCTTTCATATTTTTCCTTCAGATAAGATGCCTGTTCTTTTACGTACTCCTCATCTGTAAAATAAATTCCTTGAGTAAAAGTAGGAGGTGATTAAGGTACTGATGAAAGAATGGCTTCGAAGTATAAATAGAAGCTTTTCTTATGTTACTCTGTTCAACACAGTAGAAACTTCTGGCAATATAAATTTCAATAACACACTATAGCACCTGGTATATTCCATTATATTTAAAAGAGCCATCATTCTTCAAGGCAAAGCAGTCATATGAAAATTGGTTTCAGAAGAGAAATTCAAGGCATTTTTCAATGCTTTTGGGTTTTGCTCTGGAGTCCCATTGCAAGGATTATGCTAAACAGGCCAAATAAAACCCTGAGAAAGAGAATCCAAGATCTAGATTAATGTTGATACCAAAGGTGATAGCAGCCTTGCATCAGTGATTAAAGAAACTATGCATGCAGTTAGAACAAGGCATTCCCTAACTTGATTTTGTTGCTGATGTTTTCCACCTTTGCTAGGGCTGGTCTAACAGAAGCTGGTGAATGTCTTTTACTAAGTTCTGCTTGGCTTTCTCTTTTCAACATAGGTTCTTCTGATATCTGGATCCTCTCTCATGAGAGATGCCACGTGCCTGGAGAGGGAAAGCTACATAACAGCTCTGCCCCAGCACTTCGTAGTGGAGCCGGTGTGACACAGCTCCTGACAGACATTCCACAGCAGCAAGGCAGTGTGTTGCAGTTCTCTGTTGCCCTCGGTAGCCAAGCTGCCCTATTGGATTGATGCCCTGTATTTTGCATCATCCACAGAACAGAAAAGAGCATGTGACCCTGCAAGTACCAGGATGACTCTGGTCAAGGCCACCAATATTTCTATATATCTGCAGCTTTCAAAGAAGATTGTATTCATATGGGTTGCAGGGAATGTTGTCAATCAAATAAGGCAAGGTCCTGGGGTGGGGTCAGAATGTGTGAGGGGTGATGTCTCCAGCTTCAGACGTTCATGACATTGAACAAGGAGTGCAGAAAATGGAGAAAGATGAACATACACTACATTGGAGTACTTGTTTAGAGTAAGGCAGAAGACTGTGGGTTAAGGGTGGGAGGTCTGAGAGTATAAGCCTTAGCTTGGGAAGATGCTGCGTACATAGTTAGGGCTGATGGGTGTTTGCTTTTTATCACAAGTATTTGTGCAAGTTACTTGGCTTAGTAGGGAGGTTTTCTTGTCAGCAAGGAAGTAGCTCGTGAAACGATTTTTCTTCTGTGAGGTTTTGTCTAACTTTCTTGCCATTGTTGCAATGCAAATCAGGAGGAGAGATGATGAGCACTGCAGCATGAAGCCCTGTAAAATCACAGCTATTTTATGAGAAAGATGTTTATGAAATGCAAAAATAGAACAGGGACAGTACAAGTAGAAAGTAAAGCTGCATCCTTTAATCTCTCTGGATATGCGTTCATGCTCAAGCTACATTTCCAGGAGAAGGCAATTTGTACCATGTACAGCAGAAGCACTTGTAACAAGAGCAAATTATTTGTATGGCTTTCATCTCTCTATAACATCAGACCTTTCTTGAACTTACATAACCTTACTCTTGTGAGTTGCTTTCTGTCCAGCAGCATTTTTCCATAGCAGATCTGCCATGATAACATTTTGTACTGATGTGTACAAAGAATTTGGTTTTTGTGATACTATCTCTTGAAGGCAAAGCACACACAATGCTGGGGTTTTTTCCATTTGCCTGTGCTTTTTTAGCAATTAATAAAATGCAGGGGGAAGTATGAGACTGGTAGGTCTTCAAGGAAGAAATCTCTCACCCACTGAACATTTTAGTCTGTGCACATGTCTAGTAAACAATGAATTACAACATGAGTGGTAGATTGTGGTTGCAATTATATGTAGAAGAGAACTCCTTGTAGAGTATTATGGAGAAACATCCAGGTAAAAGAGGAACCTGTAACTCTAGAAACAATTTTTTTAAGCAATCAAGCCAAAATACCTAGCTAAGAGATGAGCAAATATATGCCTGTGCCAAATGGTCACTCTAGACTTGGAAAAGTTGAAACTTGGCCAGACTACAAAGTTAAATGTTGAAAAGGCACAGCCATAGTTACTGTTGTCGTGGTTTCTGCTCAAGTCTCGTAGCAGAAGCTTACAAGGCTTTCTCATCTCAAGGCATGCTGTGTCAGGATGGGTAGATAACTGCTACAACTCCTGGCATGCTGTCAGCCAGGAAGCCTCTGCCCACTTTGGTCTGTGTCACCCATCTTGTGGAATGACACATTTCCATAAGGCCTGCTGCTGGTGTTGATATCAATAAGGCAAAAACCCCACCATTCTCAGTAGTTCCATGTGATGGTTGACGATGTGATTCACCTTCTGTCATTGTTTTGTGTGCATCTTCTGTTCATTACAAAACTAGATGTTTCCAACAGCAGTTTGCAGTAACCCATGCTAGAGTACAACAACCTCTAAAGTAAGGACAGGCTTAAAAAACAAGAGCAGACCTCATCTAGTCTTCCAGCATGAAAAGACACAGACCAGGCTTTAATTGCCAAGGTAATTACTTAAGCCCTGCTTTGTGAGCTGGGTGAATGGGGAGAGAGCCTAGTGTGCTAGCAGAGATCTACGGAAGGACACCCACCTAGCCAAGAGCTTTTAACTGGCTTGAGAAGCACATTGCAAAAGCTGGTTTATCTGCCAATGTTTCCAGCATGGCACATTGGAAGCTGGACATCCAGCCTAATTTGTAGACACTCTGCTCAGATTTCTGCACTGCCTTTCCCATGGCTTCCCATGGGGAAGTGGAAGTAGGTTGTGGCTTCTCTGTGGTACTGCCCCACTCCCTGATACACACACAAACTTTTTTTTACTGGGCTGTGTTCTAGGTTTTTCTCTTTGTAATTTTGGCTTTTGGGCCTTCCAGAAAAAAGGCTGGAAGGTCTGAGGTGTTGCAAAGTTATTTAATCCTTTTGTATTTTTGAAAGAGTGTTCTTACCTGATAGTTGTTTTGTTGGGGCTTTCTTTCTGGAGTCAACAGTCTCTGTCAATATTAATAAAGTGAATATACTCCTCCTCCCACATGTTACCAAGGTCTGACTTTAAAATCCAACCTTGCTACAGGCATATGCAAAAACATATTAATCAATCAGACCAGTTTTTAGAGCCAGTGCTTCCAGACTTTGATTCATGTGGGACTGTTTCCTGGCTACTCTGCAGACTGGGTACCACACAGCAGAATTAATTTATATCATAGCACCCTTTATTTAATGGTGTACTTCAATGAAAATGTTCATTAGCAAGCCATTTATAAATGCTTCTTTGGATGAAAGTGAAAGGCTGAGAATTTTATGAGGACAATTCAGGTGCATGGAATGATGGATTTTCCCTAATTGGACCATGGAATCATAGAATACCAAGTTTGGAGGAGACCTCAAGATCCAGCTTCTGGCAGATGCATGGTCTAGGCAAGACAGCCCAGCAACTTGCCCAGCTGAAAACTGGGAATTTTCAGTGTTGGGGAATCCAACACATCTCTGGGGAGATTATGTCTATGGCTGACTGTTCCCATCGTGAAATTCTTTTCTTCCTGCGTCCTGTGTTGAAATCTCCCCAGGAGTGACTTGTATGTATTATGTTTTGGCTTTCCTATATTACTTCTTGTAAGAAGGGAGTGTATTTTCTTTGTACGAATCCTTGAAATATTGGAACAACCGATGCATCTCTGGGAATAAATAGAACTGCAGTATCTCTTTCATGACAAATTATAAGGCATGTCAGAAAACAAGGGATCTTCTCTTATGATATTAGCGTGTGAGATTGAGTAGGCACATTGCAAAGCAACTTTTTTTTGTAATCAGATCATGCTTACTTAAAATTTTCCAGTCTTCCTTTTTCGTGTATTTTATCTCAGCATCCTGGGTGTGAAATAAATTTACCCAGCATCTTGTGTGACAAATCAGATACTCCATTTTAAAATGAGATATGGAAAGGAAGTGTTTCTCTACATTCTTATTGCCACAAATACTGTTCCCACTATAGTGGTTACTATGGTCACCATCTTCTTTCTTAAAGACAAGGAAATTTAGTAATAGAATACATTTCTCAATATCCTCTGGTAACTCTGCAGGCTCCAGGATAATGGCTGAGGAAGCAGGACACGGAACAGTGACAAATACAGTAAGAATTCTTAGAAGAGAAGGATTGCAAAGGCAGGAGCGCTGGTCCTGTCCTATGCAATAACATGGTACATTTGTCAGCATTCATGCTGAACCAGTGGTGTCTGCACAGCTGCTGACATACTTGTCTCGAGCTTGCACAGAGAGCAAACTTGCCTCTTGAACTTCTGTGAGAGTAAGAAAAATGTCTCTGTCTGCATTAATTGTGTGTCTTAAAATAAGCTGATCATCCTTTTGATGATGGTACAGGATATTTTTTCCAGGAGGAAGAAAATACAGTATCTTCCCTATTTTAAAACTGAAAGTATGTGATAATAAGAAAATACAAACAACTCTAAATGAACTGTAATGTACTATCACTTTTTTTAAAAAATGGTAGTATAGGAAATTCACCATCATTCTAATTGAGGGAGACTGTTTTTCCTGAGAGCAGCTGCACTATATGGACTTAGAGATCAAAAAATACCCATATTCTATATTTAAAAGATGCTACCAGCTTCACTTTTCATGAAAAGTGAACTTACCTGAACAGAAAAAAAATTTATTTTCTCTCAAATATTTCACTTTTTGCTATCAAAGTATGCTGAAAAATCTCAGTGAACAATACTTGAACCTATGTAAAATGCCCCACTAACAAAATTTTTTAAACTGTATCTTGTATTTTCCTGTATTTATGTGTTACTCATCTTTTCCAAAAACCAGAAATAAATAAGTATGCTAAATACTAGCTTACACAGAGTACTATTCTGTTTCAACTGTGACAATTAGAGGGCCAGAATTAAAGCATTTACTTAATTTGCAAGGAGTGTTGATATCAACATAGAATGCACAACACAGGAAACAGAAACAGCATTTGACTGACTTACTTACTCCTTCTGAAATATTCTCAAAAAAAAGGATTAAACAATAAGTCAGAAGAGTATATACATTGTTTGAATGTAAATTTACTCATCCTCAGTCTCTTTTTGTTTTAGAAACAAGTTTGATACAATTAGTTGAATATTCACACTCCAAATCGAGGACTTTGAAGAGAGTTGGAGTAATGCATGTCAGTGAACACTAATGGAATTCAAAGCATTTTCTCTGATATGAACTGATAATCCTGCCATCTTTAATGGCAGAATTACATACAGAGACAGAGTTGCACGGCTGGTACCTTATAGTTTATAAGATGCCAAACTGGGCAACTTCCAATTGCAGGAGAGGCCTAAAAGTGAAGAAGAGTACAAAGCTGCCTGGTGTCTTTCTAGTACCCATACTTTCAAAAAGAAGCCTTAAGGCTGATGGTTGCACAGATCTCTTTGGATCCCAGAAGAGAATTAGTGGAGAGTTGATGCTCCACATTATTTTCTTTCATTCAACAAACAGACAATGCCCACAAGACAGACAGGGACCAAAGAGCTCCTTCCATTCAAGCAGCAAGAATTGTTCATTGTGAGCAGACAGAAGGAGGAAGAGTGAGTAGAAAATACAGTAGGTCTGGGTAGAAATAACTCTGTCTGTGTTGACAGAGTACTTTAAAAAATGGGATTAGGAGTGTTGCAGACCCCTAGTCTTTTGCATCCTTCTCATTTTTTAATGCATAGGAGTCAAAGGGCTGTTTCTATAAAAGCAAACCCTCCATCTCCGGTGAGCTCTGATTCAGATTAAGTCTCAGAACCTTATTAATCAAAGAAATTTCTGAGTTCAAAGAATATAAAATAAATCAGCACATATGTAAGAGTTTTCCACTTTTGCATTAGGCTCATTAAAAAATTGTTGTATTTACCAAATAAGCACATAATAACAACCGATAATAACTGTTTAGATGATTAAATTAATCTACTAAATAGTCATTCTATCCTGACAGTAGGCAGAATATTGTATTAATATATTTTCAGTATGTAAAAGTATGACTGAAATCACCTGAATTGAATCCTGTTTCATTTTACACTAATTCTATCATTTTTGTAGACCTTTGCTTTAGATTTTGGAAATAAATATTCAGTATGAAATTACAGATCAGATAGTCACACAATAGTTGCCTCTTCATAATAGTCCAATTACTGTTTTCAGACCTTTGTATCAACAGTATTGTAGGAAGTGTTTTGGACTTACATTCACTTTTCATGTATTTTTTGTACTTTAAGAACAGCTGAACAGTGTGAGCCTTACCTTCTCATATTCCTGCACAGCAAGCCAGAGAAGAAAATAGTAGCTCTGAATCTCCAAGACAAATCCTCATTCAAGAATATCTGTGACTTGTCCTGGACTGTTTGTCTATGTGCTGTGCTATCCAGGTATACTTTTATCTGCCTGTTACATCTACAGTGGGATCCACAGCTACCTTGCACTACAGAGATCACTTGCTAAGAGACTTGAAGCTTTCTGAGACCTGCTCAGCCTGTAAACTACTGTCAGATTTGGACTCATGAAAGAAGATTTTCTCTCTTGACAATGGCAGGAGCTATGAGGAAGAGGAGCATTAGCTACACTGCTGTGCTTTACTTCTTGGGCATGTTCGGGATGGCAAATGCCTCCTTACCACACAACTGGCTGGAGGGCAGGGCAGCAGCCTTGGTGTTTGAGGCAGACACTCCCATCCCTTCCCTCCAGAGGCTCAGGAGTGCCTTTTTGTGAGGAAACACGCAGGCCAGACTTTTCACTGGAGAATTCAATTCTAGCAGTGCTGCACTTACGGTCAGCTTTAACTGTAGATGATCATACGCAAAATAATTTGCAAAATGCAAGTCTTGTTCCACCCTACTTTGTGTCTTGAGCTACTAAACAAGAACTCATGCAAAGTTCTTTTAGAAACAGGGAACAGTTTTTCATAAAAAGCATGCCTCAGTTTGTTGGAAGATCTTAGAAAGCAGCAAGTAGGCAGTGTATTTTTGCCTCCCTGCATAAAAGAGCTACATTTGGTACTATGTTTTACATTCTTTCAAATCCATACAAGCACAGTGGGGTTTTTTTTCTTATCAAAGGAAGCTCAAATTCAACAACAGGCTTTAAGCTGTGGGCTTTAAGCCATGACAATTTTTGGAACATACTGTGAATTGCAAAAATAGAAAAGATAATGCCTGTTCCTCCTGCAAACCTGAGTTCAAATCTCTCCCTAGGCTTGAGGCAAACACAAACATGTGGCTCTGATCCTGTTTTTCCTCATTTGCATTTATCACAGAGCTTTTACAAACCAGCATGACTTGCAACTTCTATTAAAGGCACCAAATGCTAATGAAGAAGGGCAGTTTTTAAAGGGCAGGATGCAGCTGTAGTGAAATGCCCTGGGGATGGGAAAGAAAGTGGTCAAGGAGCATTGAGGTACAGAGGGGGCAACATAGAAAGGAAGCACATGGTTTGTGCCTTCCTTTATAAACATTTAGTCCTCTCCACTCAGTTAATGACCGATTTTCACATAGATTGTATTTTTTAATTCTTCAGTCAACATCCAAACCTGAACATTCTGTGCTGGCAGCAAATATTGCAAGCTGTTTTGAATTACAAAAATTAGAAAGAATTTCCTCTCAATTTCTGCCTCTATCATTCCACTCCTGCAGATGTGAAGTCATGTGACCTTTCTGCATCTATACACTAAAACAAACTTTTGAACAATTTGCCTGAGAGCACCAGTGTTCTACCTTGATTCCTTATATCCTGGGCACGCTGCAGGATTAGGACTTCCCTGTCCATTCAAAAGCTACATCTGCATCAAAGCAGATGTGCACTGCTTCATAAGTGACTGTAGCATACTAAAAAAAACAACAAAAAAAAACCAACAAAAAAAAACCAACAACAACAACCACAAAGGGAAAAAGCTGCTAGATTCTGCATTCTACAATTTATTTGATTTTTTTGTTTTCATGTTTTGGAAAGATGTAAACTGAGGAATATACATGTGATATGTGGCCCAATACTCAGATCTTTTCAGGCTTCCATCTCCCAGCTGTTAGAGTTATGCACCTTAAATGCGTTGGAATGGGAACCTGGAACCCATAAGATCAGAATAGTTCTAAAGAGAAGTAAATGGTATTTGGTAAGGAGTAAATTAATTTAATGGAAAGTTTAGAGGGAAATAAGAATGAGCAATGTTTAACCATTTGCCTACTGCCAAAACTTTCTCTCTTAGAATCTTATGCTTGTCAGTGGAGAACAGTCTATGCTCATTGACATGGCTCTTCCTATTTCTTACCCACTAAGGTGGATTAAAGGCTGCTAGAAATGTGTTTCATTCTTCTATAACATTAAGTTTCCTTGCAAGTAATCTCCACAAGGATGATATACAATGGTGAAGGAGAGTAAAAGACATCCTTCGATTCAGAAAGTAAAATGTCTTAGCAAGCATGAGCAAGTTTCAGGCCAGATTGTGCCTTTCCCATTGCTCACAATTGTCTCCCTTTAAAAAAAGAACCTGCAAAACAACTGCAGGATTCCATCTTGTGCCAATAGGTAATGGTGAAGACAGAATATGATAAATATTTTCTTTAACAAGCTGTTATCCTGGACCACGTAAACAGCTCTGATAGTGTAATGCTAGGATTGCCTCAAAAGCAGCAAATGGGAGCAGGATGAGTTTCTGGAGAAACCACCACCCTCCTTATACTGCACAATCTTATCAAGACATATCTGGGGTATAGTTTCTTGGAAGTCAAACCACCTCATGATAGTCTCATGGCAGAATAGGTGTCAAGTGCCCCAAGCCAGCACTGACAAATCTTTGTTAGCCTGGATGCCAGTGCCATGCACAAACACATTAATTGGGGGTCTCTCCTTCCCCTGCTGTTAGATCTTCAGACTGCATTCCCTCTTCAGAGCATTTAACCTGGAAAAACATATAAATAACTTATGCTTGAAACAGAGTATCATCTAGCAATACTCAAACCCCTGGAAGTGTTCAAGGCCAGGTTGGATGCAGATTTGAGCAACCTGGTCTAGTGGAGTGTGTCCTTGCCCATGGTAGAGGTTGAAAAAAATGATCCCTAAAGTTGCTTTCAGCCCAAATCATTCATGATTCTATGATATGGAGAGATATGGAGCTCCTGGAGAGAATCCAGGAGGAACATGAATATAATTATGGGACTGGTGCATCTCTTTCTGAGCAAAAGTGGGGGAAGCTGGGCCTGTTCATCCTCAAGAAGAGATGACTGAGAGGGAAACTCATTAATGTCCGTGAGTATCTGAAGGGAGGGTGCTGAAATGATGGATCCAGGCTCTGCTTGGTGGTGCTGAGCAATAGGACAAGAGGCAGTGGGCACAAGCTGATGCACAGGAAGCTCCATCTGGAACTGGTCGAAAATGAGAAAGAACTTCTTTACTGTTCAGGTGACGAAGCACTGGAACAGATTGTCCAGAGATGTTGAGGAATCTCCCTCACTGTAGATACTCAAGAACTGTCTGGACACAATCCTGTGCCATGTGCTCTTGGATGACCCTGCTTGAGCAGGGTGGTTGGACTAGACAGCCCATTGTGTCCAACCTTGCCCATTCTGTGATTCTGGGGCATGCGGAGGGTTGGACAAACTGCTCAATGTAGCTGATAGATCCTACTGTCACTACAGCCTGGACAGCTGATTGTTTTCTGGTTCTCAGTCTTTTCCATTGCACACATTTAAGTAGATCTTACACTTCCCTGTAACAGAGGTGGAGGCACTCTTTGATCACTGATAATTTCCCCAGGAAGCAAAACTTTTTTGGCATACGAGTTATCTGTGTTTACACAGTCATACTTATTTACTTAATTATTGACCATGACAGCATTTCTTTCAAGGCATTGCCTTTCTTAGATGGATTCACCTTCTCTAGCAGGACGATGTTTTGCTGTGTAGCAAGAGATGTTCTACCAATCTGGGACATAGGACTCCTTGAGTTTGGGTAGTGAGAGGCTAATGAATGACCCATTGTTTCTTATGGCTTTGGCTTCCTTTTCACCTCCTCAGAAAAAAATGTATGTCTCAAAACATCTCCATGGAAGAGTGTTCCATTGCCCTTTACCACTTCTCTGCTTCCTGTATCACATAGTTTTTTTCTCAAGCTCTTTTCAGCACAGAAGGGTACGGTGCCATCCCCTGTGATTCTGTTAAGTTCAGATCTATTATAAGACAACGGAGTGTAGGAAGTTTGCTGTAAATAGAAAGACACTGAATTCACTGCTAGTGAATAACTTTGCAGTTGTAAAGTATTTGTCCCAAAACAACAACTAAGATTAGCTTTCACAGGAGGAAAGAACAGGGTGACTCACTACTAAAAGGCAAAGGTACTATTCAAAGGCAACTTTAGCAGCTTCCTTAGTGAGCAATGTTCTCTCCTGCTGGGAGAGAATTACGGAACCCAACATAACCTACCTCATTTGGAAGTGAACTCCATTTCACAGTGTGAACTTCAAAGAAAGTAGAAGACAGTGCAATGTAGAAAGTGTAGTCTGGCTGAAGGGAGAAGGAAGCAGGAGTTGTGTGTTGGACTAAAGGATCTGAACTGTATAGCAGCTACCTGGAGTGGTGGCTCCCCGTAACTTCTAAGTGCCCGTAACTTCTAAGTGCACAGAATCAAATGATGAAAAGATTCAAGCCTAACTACAAGGAGAGGTGCTGCCTACCTAAAGCCCTGCTCTTGGGAGAAAAGGATTAAAAGGGGAAGAATGGTGATGAGGATGGTGGATTCACTCCAGTGACCTTAGAGCGGGGAATGCCAAGGCCTGGAGAATAACAGTGTGGGAAACCATATGTTAAACCTACTGCTGGTTATCCAATATCTATTTGGAAAAGTAGAATCTCTGTGTAGAGATAACAGAGGTGTTTACAGAGACTTGTAGGCCCTATCCCAGACATGCTGGAGCTCCCCGTTGGGACAGAGATCAAAGCAGAGACTGTAAACAGCACAGGGAGATCACAGCACGATGCTGAAGTAGGCATGTGCAGGCCCTGGATAAATGGGCACAAAGAGCAGCCCTGCTGCCCGCTAGGATTGCACTGAGCCTGATGGTGCCTGTGCCCTCATTCTGTGTGTCTGCTGCCCAGCCTTGTTTCAGGATCCTCCAGTTAGTGAGGTAACTGAATAAATTTATTCTTTGCATTTCAGCTGTGTTTTTTTGGTTGCCCTCAGTCGCCTGCGTGTGTTGATTCATGCACCTGTGAACAGGTGTCAGGGGTCTGTTATCAGCAAACTTTCTCTAACAGACAGGCCTCATGGACTTCCAGGTCTGGAAACAGGCAACAAACATAGTCTCATTCTGGAAAAGACACACCTTTCCAGCTCCATCCTTTCTGCTCCTTCTCCCTAACTAATGAATGAAAGTAATATACCTGTTTTGATGAGGCAAGGCTTTTCAGCTCTTTTCATAAGCGTTGAAATAAGAATATTTCTGTTATTGCAGGCATTCACTACACTCTCCACTAAGAGCCACTCACAACAATTGAGAATAAGAAAGAACTGGAAATTCTTCCTTACAGAAGGACCCCCGGGGCATTTTAAGACCAGTATAGGAATCTTCGGTGAGGATCATGATGGCTAAAGTAGTCAAGAGGTAAATCCTGACAACTATGGGTATGACTTGTGTTATCTTGTTCTTTTATCCAGAAACTGTATGGGAAGGTGTTCTCTCTCTTGTGGTCTGCAAACTTGGAACATGTTGTAGAAACACCAGAAGTAATAGATTATGTCAAGATGGTGGTGTTAGCCATTGATCTTTTCTCTTCTATTGGATGTGGTTACTTCATTGTTATATGAATGATTGCAAGAAAACCTGATGTGCCAATGTTTTGACCAATCTGCAAAAGCTGAACTGAGGTTGCTCTTTTTGTCCTTTAGAACTATAACTGAGGAAAGAGATTCCCTAAAAACTCTTTTGCTGTCAAAACATATATAACCTCTGTGGAAATCTGCTTTGTTTGATGGATTTGTTTTGTTACCAGCTTCCTGGATATTATCTACTTTATTCAAGAGGAAACACTTTTTTTTGATGGTCCCATCACCTTTACAAGCACCTGTTTGTCTCATTTCCATTTATCTGTCAGTGGTATTGCTCCTGTGTTTCCCTTTAGAGTCATAAAGAGCCAGGTGTTACAGTATTCCCTCATTTTGTGATCAAGGGCAGCAGCTTCATATAAGGCAAAGAGGTTTTCACGAGCTGTAAACAGATTACAATCTCGGAGTGACTGATAAATGTCAGGAAGAAACAAGGTCAGGTGTCTGATACTGCCAGGCACTGCAAGGACACTCTAGTGAGCCCTGTTAACAGAAGAAATCAGAGGCCAGGAATTCATCATTGTCTTCTAGAAATAAAGACTGGAAAATAGATTTAAAATAGAAGAGGTCTCAACATCCTTTTTACTAGGATTTTCACACAAAATCCAAACAGATGTTGTCAGTCTTATTTCAAATTTTTAGGATCACTGAAAAGAGGAAGAGACTTGCAGGCCAAGGCTCCAAGTTCTTTGGTCCCAGATTTAATAGACTAAGAGCAGTTCATGATGCTGATGATCTACGGCCAGAGGAAGGAAGCACAAGGCTGTACTAGGCTGCAGCTCTGGCCCTGGTCTGTGGGATCAGGATGACTCTCAGCTGCCTGAGACAGAGCTTAAGTGCTGGGAAGTGTTCAATGAGACAGAGCCTCTAGCAACCAGAAATAGCAACCAAAGTACAGGATTGGACACAGAGCCAGATGAAGAGATTCAAGGGAAATAAACTGTGTGGAAACAGAGATAAAGACAAATATATTATAGAAATAAATTAATGAATTTCAAAATAAAGGAGAATTACACAGTGTAAGGCTCCTCTAGATAGTTCATGGGTAAATCCAGAAAGAAGAAATCTCAGGGAAGTCGGCAAGGGCACACATTCCTTCCTGGAAGACTTCTATCACCTCTACCATTTCGTCAGGATGACTCTACCTTGTTGAGAAACATTACAGATAGTTCAGACTGTAAGGAACTGAGGCTTACCTGCCACAGCTCTCTACAATATTTAATAAGCGTAACTGATGCAGCAGATATAAAAGACACCTCCATGTAGATCGTGTGAAAAAAATATTTCTTTTACCAGTTTCACATTGGGGTGAGGGAGAAAGAACTGCTAAAAAAATCTAGAGCTTTGACCATAACAAAGTGCTCAGCAGTAAAGTATGTTAGTGTTTCCCTGGAAGCAAAACACTTGGTTCAGGCACAAGCACAACATCTCTCACATCTTTGACCTCTCTTTTAAGAGCACAAATGAAAGCATGAAGTGCAGATGTGGCTTGCCCACCGTGGAATGCCAGGACTGGTTTTTAACTACCTATAGCACAGCACTCCTGAAATTCTGTAACTGAAGTGAATGTGTACTCATGTGGAGCCACCCCCATCTCTGCACAAGAATGCATGGAGATTCTTTCTTGTAGCACTGACAAGGACTTACATTTTTTCCAGGTTCTGTAGTTATGATCAGAATTTTTTTTTCATCTAGAATGATATTTTATGTCTGATCTTCATCTTCACTGTTACGTTCTGATTCCTCATAATTTAGCTCTACTGTCTGCAGTATCAAATTTAGTTTATTGTCAAAGGCGGTGTTTCGGATTAGGTTCCAAAATGTTCAGGTTCCCAGCAAAACTAATTTTCATCTAGAAGATGAAGAACCCTTAGGCTTTTTTGTGTCTACAGCACTCTTTGTCTGGTACGGTTATGAGCTTTTAAATTAGCACTAGCTTTGTCTTTGCAGTAGTATCTATGTTGCCATATGTCAGAATCAGTAATTTAAGTTTAAAAAGTCTCTTCCATTTTATGAAAATTTGTGAGGTATTTACTGTAATATTCCCTCTCTTTTATTTTACAGAAGTCAGTATGTTTTTGTTGCTCTGTACATAACTTGAAGATTTTAGTGAGTGTTCTTCATTTTTGGGCCAATACCATCTAAATGCAGTGACTTTAAGAACCGGTGTCCTGGTTCCTGTCCAGATCAGTGAGAGCAGGCGTGACCAAGACATCATGTTATTAGATACCATCTCACATCATTGCCAGGGCAGATGGAAAGGCTCTCTCTCTCTTCTGAGAGGAAGGATAGTGCTTTCTAGCCAGGAGAGCAAGTGTGGCCATGGTTGTGGCAAGGGTCCTTCTGCCATTGTTTTTAATTTTCCTGGGCTTCATGAGCATTTTCCATGTACATCACCCTGTCTTCGTTATTATTTTTGTTATTAATATTTGTAAATAACTTTCTAATTAATCTTGTTGCTGTTACTGCTCATTTTCTTATCTCATTGCTGTTACCAGTAAATTGTTCCTATCCCAACCCGTGATTTTCACCTTTTTGTGCCTCCAATTCTCAACTCTGTTCCCAGAGTGAGATGGGAAGTATGGGGAGTGAAATCAGTGTCTTGTTTGGGAGAGTCTTGGTGGGGGGCACTGAATTGAGGAGTGCTATTCCTAAGCCATGACAACTAGTTATTTTACACTTTGAACAAATGCATGAACTAATACCAATGACAGCAGAGAACAAATTCCAGCACCACCTAAACCATGTGTTTACCTGCCAGAGCAGAGGGTAGAAAGAGCCTCACTACATCCGTTCCACCCCTTTGCTTTTTTGGTAGGCCTGATTTAAAGCAAAATCTCTTCCCTAATCCTACTGCACTTGTGAAGAAGTGGAGATTGGTGAGGACTATGTAGACTGGAGGTTCCCTTCTCCAACCTGAGAGAAGCATAAGCAAAGCATGTCACTTACTGTCAGGTGCTAAAGGAATTTTCCTTCTCTGGAGTCATATTCTCCTGGGCGATGCGTGCAGTGTGACCTGGTGAGCACAAAGAGGAATATACCATTACTCTGTGTAGGCACAATAACTCCTTAAATTCCTTCTTATTCTTAGGAAAGCACATTTGGAAAGTATTGTTTTAAGTGATATTTCTTTATTTTCTGTGCCATTACAAAACCAAGCCTTTTCATTATTAAAGCTCAGTTTGCAGTAATATCTGTACAGGCACTGAGCATGAAGCAGTTCCTGCCACAGAGCACTCCCCCGTGACTCACACTGAAGCTGGCAGGACAACTTCTGCAGTCCACCTTTCCACTGCGGTGAAGAGTACAAGGGCAGGACTCACACTGACAGTGGGTTTTACATAAACAAGTCTCAGAAACAAAGATTGTCACTCATGGATGTTGCTATGATACCAGATTCAAGGGAGTGCAATCCCTGAATGTTCACTAGGGTTTCCTGCAGCCCACAGGCAGACACAATTCCAATACCACAGTATTTATTAAAACCCACTAATCTAACAATATGTTCATTTGCTGAATCCTAAACAATGCTCAATGCTGAAATAGTGTAGCAGCACCATATAATGTGAATTATATAATTTTGGAGTTAAAGAATGAGCATCCAATTTTTCTTCTTTCTACCAGGTTAAAGCTGTGATGACACCCCACTCATCCACCTTTCCCCCCCTATTACAGTGGTGCTGTTGGGTAAGTGCACCTCTATAATGGAATCTAGGTTTTGGATTTTCTTGTGGTGCCAGAAGAATGACACCTATGTAAGGCAGACTAAACAATAACTTTCAATAATACAGTAAAATGATGGTGCTTGCTAATCCTTAGCATCTACTTCCAGTCCCAATAGCTGAAAAAACAGCATTTAGGGGAAATTCCTATGGAGTTTAATAGGGAATGACAAGCTTTCTATAGAATGCTTAGAACAACCCAGAGAGCGCTGTAACAGGGATGTAAATCTCCATTCATAGCTATTAGCTGCACTAAAGTTCTGTGGAATCTTACTGATTTCTTCCTTGTTCAATTCAATAAGACTTTTCCATAGAAAAATCCTGCACGCTTACTTCAGCCTACACAGATACAAGGCAGAGTATATCTGTATTGTTTAATAGAAGGTAAAATTGCTACTGTTCTGCTACATACCAGGTGGGAGGTCTTTGCTGCATAAATTCCAAGCATTTGATATTCAACAAAAATCAGTTCATACTAAACATGGTTTATTTTTTAAAAAGTATCATTATAAGTTAGGCTTAACTAACAGCAACCTAAAAGTACTCCACAGTATTCACAGATGTCTCTCTAATGACTATCAACCTTGCAAGAACACAAGGAGTGAATTTATGCCTGACAAATATTATTGCTTGGGGCATAGTAACAGCCCAGGTAAATTTAGGTGCTTATGGTTAGTACTTTTAAAAAAAAAAAAAGGACAAATACAACACTGAAAAGACCAGTGTGAAGTTACTGTACAAACACATAGGAAAACCCATGCTCATTTTAAGCTCCATTAGCAACACAAAGGGATAGAAAAAGCTGGTACTCCACTTGATACTAGCAGCAGTGCCAAGGCTAACTCACATCAGAGAGGCTGGAGCTCCTGCCAGAGGGCCTGCCAGCAGGAAAACTGGTAGTGATGTTGTGAGACCAAGAAGAGCAAATAAATACTAAAAGCAGATACCAGGACAAAAAAACACTTGAAGTTGTCCCTGTTCTTTATGCAGCAAGAACTCTGAGACCAATTTTTACTTCTTCAGTGGCATGGGCACGTAATTCAGTGCCTCTCCTTCCGGATACAATTGTCGAGGTTTCTGTGAGCAGTAATTATGTGGCAGAATCTTTGTCTGCTGGACGGAGTCCTTTGATTGCAAATTCATAATTTATAGGCAAGACACATGAAGAGAGAGTGAAAATTGGTCTCAGAAAATTTCTCGGCAGCACTGGTCCTTGCAGATGCTTCTTTGCCCTATATTTTCATCTCAGGACACCTAACACATGCTAAGGTTTGTTTGCAGCCTTGTTGCCGCCAAAGATGAAGAAGTGTGTGCTCCAGAGCTGTCTGAGTAAGGTCAATGCCAACCACAGATTTCTGAAATCAACAACAACAGATCTCTATAAGCAGCTTAGGTCCCCAACAGCTTTCTGAAATGCTCCAAAGGTGAGCAATGCCTGCCAATCTAATCTGCTATAAATATATGCCAAATATAGTGAAAATGTGATAGATCAGTATTTCCACACCTGCCAGCCTGGTAGGTGCTTCTAAACCAAGTTTTTAACCAAACAGCATCCTTGTCTCATCCTATCCACTCTTTGGAGGGGAAAACCCCTTAGGGTCCTATCTCTGTGTTTAGCTTTGTCTTCTGTCAAATTGAGTCCCTGGTTCTCATTTGTTCTTCTCTGTTTCTTGTTTTAATTTTGAGTTTGGTTTGTTTATGTTTTGTACAAACTACTCATACACAGAGAAATTGCTGTGTTTGAATCAATGTCTCTTGCTGTAGATGTGCTGGCTTTCTTCACTAAGTTTGTATTTTAACTATCAGTATTATTGGTGTCCCAGAGGTTTTTATTCATGGAGCTCAGAGTATCTCACAGCAGCATATACTTCTTTTAGAAGATCTATGTCAGAAAAAAGGTGTGGAAAAAGGTCATTTTAATATCATACAAAATGCTTGCAGACATTTCAAAATAAACTATCAATATAATGAAAAATAGATAATTACACCTGCTGTAGAGCTGAAATAGTGTAAACATGGCCATGCAATTGAAATTAACATCTTATCTGAGCAAAGAAAGTGCAAATGTGATCTCCATAATGCAGGCATTAGGAAAACAGGGTGAGATAAAGCCTAAAATCATGAAATGAAGGCATCTCAAAGGTAAAACAAGGGAGGAGATCTGCAGTCCAGGCTAATCCTTGGCTCATCTAGCTAGTAGATCACAATGCCCATTTAAAGCCTGATGGGGGAAAGAAACCCAGAACTGGTCACTCTTCTTGTATCAGCAGCTTGTCTCCAGCAGACAGAGTGGTGATCCCAGGACTTTGACAGACGTTGCTGGCTCAGAGCCATGCAGTATTCATCTGGCCTTCTGACAAAAGGTTTTACTTCTTCCTGTAGAGGAGTGATTAGCACTGTTCCTTCATTTAACATTACCGAAAAGCTTTAACCTTTCTCACACAGAAAATTGGCTCCCCAAGCACCTATTCACCATCCCAAGCTGCTGCAGTTCCTGAAGTGAAATGCTCCTGCCAGAGTGTCTTGTAATGGCCATCAAAACCTACATCAGTAGCTTTAATCAAAATTATTTTCATTAATTTCTTATCCACATAGAATAGAAAATGGTGCAGGCTAAATCCTGGCCTCAGTTATAATTTGTTAAATCTGGAGGTACCCTTCAATAGCTGTAAAAGGAATGTAAACTCTAAATGGTCTATAGCCTGAACATCGAGAACGCAAACAGGAGTTTTGCTATCACTTCACACCAAGTCAATAAAGCTAATACAACTGTACTTTATTTCTTTTATTGGAAATGTTAGTGGCCACAAACATTTATTTTTTGTACTTACAAAAATTCCCATAACAATACAAATGAATAAAATACAAGCAAAGAGGAGAAAAGGTTTGTCAGAAATGTGATTTCTGCTTTTGTGATACTTTTGTATTGAACCCTATTTAAAAAAAATAAAATAAAATCTGTTCTTTGTTGCCATAGCAATAGATTCCCAGGGTGAAATTATATCATACTGCCTTTTTTCTAGGTTTCTGCTATGTGCTATCACCACCCACTCTCCTTCATTACAGTCAATAATCAGCAAAACCTCCCCACCCCCAGCCTTTATTCATCTGCATGTTTTGGGGTGGAGGATGTAATAGTTATTGTTTTGACAGGTGTAGAGAAGCCAAGTGAA
Source organism: Origma solitaria (assembly GCA_013397895.1). Classification (NCBI taxonomy): domain Eukaryota; kingdom Metazoa; phylum Chordata; class Aves; order Passeriformes; family Acanthizidae; genus Origma; species Origma solitaria. The sequence continues at coordinate 195,497 of VZRL01000176.1, forward strand.
TTCTCAGTGTGCTGAGGAAGCACAGGATGTGCTGCCTGAAATGTTTCCAGTCCGGTCCCCTTTGACAACGCCTGTGACCACCCGTCCATCTGCAGTCTTGTATCTCTTCTGCACATGCACTAACTGCAGGTGTCAGTTCTACAGCACTGCTCTGTGTCTGTTGGGAGAGACAGTAACAAGCACTTATGCCAGCCTGGCACTGCCAAAACAATACCAAATTTGAAGTAGAACCCCAATTTTCTTAGGTAAAGTGCTGTTACATTAGCACAGTGTGTCACCTTTCCCTTGCACCACAGCAGCTCCAAAATTAACACCTCCACAGCAGACCAACAGGCCAAGGAGAGCTTGCAGAACATATTCCACAGTCTGAGCACTGGAACACAATGTAATCTAATTTGAACAAGCTTGTACCAGAAAAAAAATAAAAACAAAACCTGGCTTCCATGTAATTATTCCAAAACAACGTACAATTTCCACTCTCACGCTCAGAATCTGTCCCTACATTTAACTGTATGGATATTTCTCCAGGCCTGAATTCACACATGCCTTTTTTTAACACTAAAGCCCCTCAAGTCAAAGTAAGTTGTTAAGTTAAACAGTTAATTCATGTTAAATACTGATCTTTTTTAAATTATCCTGGTTCCATTACTTTAGAGGACCAAGCCAATTTATCATACTGATTAACAACAGCTGAAGAACAAGCCCTGGATACTTCTGATATTTAATATTACAGAATAGTTTTCACTTTATTTGAAATAGAGGTTAGTGTTCTCTGGTTTTCTTTGTGTTCTCAATATTCACAAAAGGCAATGCAGCTGCAGATTTACCAAGGCCATTGAAGAGACATGAGCTTCCTCCTTCCTCCTCCTCTTTCCATTAGTTCTTTTTCCATTAGCACTGCTTTTGCTCCAGAGTCAGAGGTCCTGGTTGTACAGTTGAATCACCAACCCACCCACTCACCTCCCTCACTTGGATTCAGGACAGTCTCTCCCCTTGAGCAATATTCACCAGGTTTTCAATAGTAATTTCTAATATTTAATCTGAATTTCCTCATATGTCTTTGTTGTTCTTTCATGCATCCCCACTAGATTTTTCTCTCATTGTCCAGATTGTGAAATACTTTTTTTTTTTTAAAATACTGGTATGTAATTTTAAAAAGAGAGAGAGAAAGAAAAAGAAAAAAGTGTTTTGAAAGTGCTTTGCAGAGTGTTATGCATTAGGTCTTTGCAACAGCCTGATAGCTGAAGGTCATGTCTACGTGACAGAACTCTTTCTCCTTACCTGTCAGTTACATTAGTTACTAAATCTGGTTGCAGGTACAAGACACATCATTGTTAATGCATGTCTTTGTTAATTCAGGAGTAAAATGTTTTGAGTCCTTACTTCCCATTTAGTAATTCTTTGTGGATACAATGGCATCTATTTAAGCAATATTCATATAAATAATGCATAATTTTTGTAATGTTATTAGGAATGAATTATGATGCTGCATTTCTTCTGAGAATACTAGAATGACATTCTGTATTTTAATAGTGGACCCGTGCTTACTCCCTATGATTTGAAGGCAGGGGGAGATTCTGGATTTGGAAAGCTGTCCCTTTATTTAAGCACATAACTTGCACCCTTCATTCTACAGGATGCTGCACACTCAGGTGCTCTCCCAGCAGAGTGATTGCAAACTCTCCAGGCCATACTTATGTAAGCTGTGGTTTGCTCCACCAGATTAAGAGTTCATGATGTTATGTCTAGCATCTAAACCTCTGGATCTGCTTTGGTGAATCTCAACTACAGATTCCTGAAAGAAGTTTCCACGCTAATGAGGGACTGTGACAATCACTAATAAAAAATATATTGCTTTTTGAAACAGTAGCAGTGCCCCCACTTGTCACACCTGTTCTGTTTGTAGCTGACAAGCCTCTAGGGTATTTGGAAAAGGAAAATCCTAGATTTAGGATGTAAAATGCAACTGAATACGTGGGTACATGGCCCCTGCTTTTACTTCGAAAATTGCACAGGAAGAAAATCACTGAAACATAGAACAATAACCCATCCATCCTAGAAACTGAACTCATTAAGTCACTTGTTCAGCTTTTTTTGTGACACAATAATAAATCAATTTAAGGGACAAAACACTAAATTAATTGAAGGCATTCTAGACAGGATTAATTCAGCTGAGAAAGATGGTTTTGACTGTTCTTTTGACACACTGAACCACACAACATGAGAAGTGCTCACTACTGGCCCTCAACATCACATATGCACCCTATCTTACTTTGGAAATTATTATTTTGTCCCAGAATCGCTCCTCCACCATTTTTACTCCCAGCTTACCAGCAGCAAAGAGGTGCTATCAGGTAAATTGCCATGACTCTCTGATCCTCGGCAGGCTATTGGAACCACCCATAGCAAGGTGGGACATACTTAGGTCATGTTACCTTGAACTAACAATGCAACTAGGGGTGTGGATGGAAGGGCTGCAGAAACAAAATTCAGCAGGCCATGGATGGACATCACAGCCAATGCCACTTTTACCAGGTAAACTTAAAGATCAACCTCAGAAATTGGAATTTCATCAGGACAGACTTTTCTATACCACACATAACTTCAACTGACTTGATTATGCTATTTGAACAATGTGCAGCATCTCTTAATCAGGGCTCCAGGATTAAATGTCATTGACATAACAGAAGCCTCTTCTACCTTTTTTCCATATCCTTTTGCTTTATGAGTCTGCCAGTTTGCAAAAGTTTAGTTGTGCTTCTGCTTAACTCTCTGCATGGCACACACACACACAAAAGCACTTGGCATGATCAGACTGTGTTGTGGGCAGCACCTGGGCAAAAGAATCACACACAAAGGAAATTGAGCACAAACTTCCAATCTCTCTCTTCAGAAATTAAACACACTGTGTGCTGTACATGTAAGAAAGACAGGCAGATGGTATGTATGGGCCTGAAACATGCCAAACATGATTACTTTATCTCCCTAAAATCTAGATGACAATTCTGTACAACTGCTGTTTGTTTTAGGTTCATGCTAAGGGTTGTTTTGTTTTCAAAAATACCCAAATACACAGAGCAAATGCTGCAAAACAGTGAAACAGACAGGTTTTTGTTTTGGTTTGTTTTTTTTTTTTAATATGCCAGTGATTTCACACATAGGCATTTCACAAATAGCTGAAGAGTGCTACTCATTTAACACTCCACCTATAGCTTGTCAGGGTGCCAGACAGCTGATACGTTCATCCCAGTTCATGATTTTCAAACTGCTGCCCTTGATTCCCCAGTATTTTTAGGAATCTGGATCATGTACTAATCCAACAAAAGAGATCTCCCACACTTCTGCCTTTAAATATCACCTGCTATATCTGTTCTGGCTTAGATCTAGTCAAGTCTTGCATTATGAGCTTTTCTCCAAAAAAAATTGTGACAGGCACATGCAAGCACCAGTGTGAAGACTGAGTTTTGGATGAGTGTACAGATTTTGAGACTCCCATGGTAAATGTTCTTTTAAAACAGAAGACATAATAATGCTTGCTGTGGTAACAAGGTATTTAATGTGGACTCCACAGTGGTATATCTGTTGTGCCAGACCTGCTGAGAGAGCAAAAATCGGGGGCATCAGTTAAAAGCATTAATGACTTTAAATACAGATTTTCACAGTGCACCCTCAAGGGAAACGCTATCATGTAGATGTCTTGTCTCACGGTATCTGACAGAGACAGTCTTAGAGTCTAACTGGAATAAGGAGTTAAGTGTTAGGATAACATCTTTTTTCAGTCATCATCACTTATTTTAAGTCTAATACTGTGCAAGTCACACAGATCCTAGGATACTCTTCATGCACAGTTTAGTCACATTTAGCTAAAAAAGAAAAAATATTTTCAGCAGTTAAATGTGCATCTACGGTTTGGGGATTTAACCACATATCCAGCCTGCATTTCCAATGCTTTATCTGTAAAATGATTACATTAAACACCACTCAGCATTTATTTCTAAGGATAAGGTTATGACCACCACATTACCATATTGTGCCAAAGGAATTTGAACCCTTTGACAGGCAATGAGGCAAGGCCACCTGTCAGCAATCACATTTACCTTCTAACACCTGACATCAGCAGGATAGTGGTGTGGGAAGTTTGGTGGATTACAGCACCAAAATAAACTGCCACAGGCACTATCCCACCCATCTCTTCTGCTCTTCACATGGCTTTCTCTAAATCTGGTTCCATCTATGGTGAGTGTGTGGAGTATCTGGTCAGTATGTACAAGCATAATTACTTTACACCTAGCTCTTACAGAGGTGTAGCAAAGGATAATTAAAGGAACCAACATTTGCAAAGTATTTGGGGAGCATTGAATGAAAGTCATTATATAAATTTAAGTACCCTTATTAACCATTTTTTCCCCTTTTATATATATATATATATATATATGTTTATATATGTATATCTATATATATACTTTGATTTCTTTGTTTGTATTCTGACTGGGATTGTAGAACCTCCCTTACAAAAAGAAAAGACAATAAATAGACAAAAAGGCAGGACAGAAAGAGCTGCTTCATCCTGTCATCCATTACCCGTGGAAACTTACTGATCTGAGTAGATATGTTTTTGTTGTATCATGTATTACTGATAGGTCTGATGAACTTTTGTATTTCAAAACTGAGTGGCAGGAAATCCAGTGCATATTGCGTAAAAGCTGCTGCAAAGCTCATTGTTTTATCACAGCAAAGGTTATAAAATTTATTATTAAACATGCATATCACAATACTGAGATTCTGATAAAGTTCAAGGTTTATAGTGCAATATACTGTACAAATAAGTCCCTCAATGTCCCTGTAAAATTCTTGAAGTAGCATGGGAATTACCAAGGATTTTCAGCAAGTGCTTTCTTGACTTCTTTCAAATGTAGTTTTAGAATATCCCTTGGTCTGACTGAAAAAAAATTACGAAACATGCAGTTACTTATTTGATTGGTTTTGGTTTTGCAGGAAATAAAGCTGTCTGAGCTCAGAACTAAAATGTCAAAAAATCAAAGGATTTAGTCATGCTGCTTTAAAACATATATATTTTTGCCTCACAGAATATCTAATCCTATATGAAACAAAAAGATATACTATTAAAAGTGATATTTTAACTAAATGTAAGAAAATACACATCTACCTTATTGAAATGATATATTAGCAAAATCTTTGTCAAAATGTTTTGACTTGGAGTAAACATCCTTCTCAGAAAGAAACAGTTCTGCCAAAAAACTAAAATCAATCCTTTGCAGATTGTTTTTTATTAAATAAACATACAATATCACAGAGATCAAACCTACATGGGAGAATTAATATAAGTCAAAGGAATTTAATTGCTGTTTAGCCCTGATTTTGGTTAGTGATTATTCTTGGGTAGTTTGTCAAAGGCTTCCATGATCATAGTTGAGCTTCAGGGAAAAAAGGATCCATCCACCACAGATGTGAGTCTTCCTGTTTCCATTGACAGCTTGTGTTTTTCAGTGGAAAAGAGCACGGGTTGGGGTATATACATGGTATGGGTCCCTGATGAATAAACACATGAGTTGACAGATCCTAGGTTAGCTGGAAGTCTCTTGGGAGATTAAAAAACCTTTTTTTTTTTTTTCTTCCTGATGAACTGACATAAATACCTAGAGAATAAAAGAGGTACTAATCATTCTGAGGCACTTTCAGAACAGTGATGCTGATAATTTTTTATGAACTTGACTTCTACATGTCTTCCAAAATACAGCAATTAAATGAATTTTTGCAGTTTTAAACAACATAGTGTTTTGTTTACTGATTGAAAGGCTAAGGAATTATTTTCCTGCCTAGAAAAATTTACTCTGCAGCACTTAGTTGAGTCTAGTTACTGCACTAAAAGCGTTGCCTTGTGAAGGTCGAGGTGCTACCTTTTCAGCAGCTTGAGGCCTTTGTGAATTGGTGTATTCAGTCTACCTTCTGTGTGGCTGCAAGACTTAATCACAAAAGTCACTGGCACAATGGAAGCTCCTTTTCTAGGAAAAGCGCTTTGAGTTTACTAAAACTGGGTGGTTTTGCAACACCAACCGTCACCTTCCAGTTATGATGTCATCCCTGGTGTGTATGATAGATAAGGTAGAGTAATCTTCAGGGGCAGTAACTAGACTGCTTTGTGAGAAAACGAAATAGGGTTGAAAAACCTATGAATCAGCAGAAAGGACATACATAATCCAGGAAATTGCTTCTATAGTCACACTGAAAACAAATGCTGATCTCATAAGAAGAAAACTGTACACAGAAGAAATAATAACCAGCCTAAGTAATTTATGTTCTTTTCCATAATTAGTGTCTTACATTATTAGGAGAGACATGTTACCTGGATGTCAGGAAATAACCTGACAGTGGTTTTGAAAAGATTTACCCTGAAACAATACAGTTAATATGCCTCCTTGTCTGTGAACTTCATGTAGAAAAGGCTGGGTAAATTCAGGAGCGAAGTGGCTGAAGAGTGCTAAAAATCATTTGACTTGCAGAAACATCATAGCTTTTTTTTTCACTTAACACTGCTTGGGGATATGCATACTCTGCAAATTTGATTCTTTGTAACATTTACTTAGAAACAGAACACTTACGTTTCAACACAACAAAATGTACATGAGACACTTTTCCTAGTAATCTGGCAGGCACAAATCACTCCTTTGAAAACACATTTGTTGTTACTAATCTTGCTCCTGAGCCTCTTTCACACTAAAATAATCATTAGCACTCCTGATTTACAATGGTGTAAGTAAGGAGTTAATCTCACTTTGTTATTTCTGTTATATTAAAATAACTGGAAAAGACACACTGGGCTGAAATCATGGAGCCATGAAATCATGGAGATTCTGCTACTCAGTTTATTAGGGCTGGATTTCATCCATTGTGCTATTAAACCTGTAAGCGTAAAACACAATCACAATTGCTGAATTATATTTGACAGCAATTTAAAATTATTTATCCCATTCACTACATGTACAATCCAATATTCAATACAATTCAATACAATTCAATTCAATACAATCCAATTCTCATGAAAGTCAATGAGCATTTTGAATGCGCAGCCACAGGACTGGGTTTTCACCTAGACTAACTGCTCCCAGACTGCAAGATGAGTGCCACCAGGAATCAGCAAGGCCTTTAAAAGTGGACTGCATCAGACACAACCAGCTGAGTATTTCTCTGATGCAAAAGGAACAGTGCTTCTGCTGGCAAACCTCTTCTTTTGTACCTGTGTACACCAAGACATAGGTGTGCCATCGTGGCTGTCATCTTTCAAGTGGAGCATGACTCGTTCTCATGCACACAACATCGTGACCTGTGCTGTTGCTGCTGCCACAAGTGTATTCAAACACAACCGTCAGGTCACTGAGGGGAAACAGAATTCAGGCATCCCAAGCCTAGATGGACAGGTGACAGTTGCAAGATTTCCACCTTCAAATACAGTTCTTTAATGAAAGAGAAAAGGAAAATATTTAAGAAATTAATTTTTCTGTCATTCCTTTGCATCTTGGTAACTTTTTCAGTTATTGTGTACTGATTCCAATGTGCACCTGCTTTACTTGAATCAATAGCAAAATTTCATTTGCTTCAGTTGATGCAGAGCTGGGACATAAAGAGTAATACTGAATTGCACATTTGAGCACTGCTTGCAATGCCAAATACATACAAGGTACAAAACCCATTACTCTTGCATGAGCTCAGGACCCCCATAATTTATCAAGTTTATCAGAATAAAGAAGTGAAAAACATCTGCAGACCAAGCAAAGTTGGAGTGCTGGAAATTTCATGGGCTGGCTACACTAGTTGTCCTTGTTTGCAGCAAGGAACAATCTTCAAAACCAAAATGAACTTTTGAACCTGTAGCTGGTGTTTGTTAAAAGCCTTAAGCTGTGTAGAAAATCTGACAGCCTAAACTGTGTGAGTCATGACTTTGAAAACCTGTTAAAGATGTAGAAGCTGAAGAAAAGGAAGAGCATCATGCTCCTGCATCTTTGGCTAAAAATGAAAGAGGGGTGCATAGCTCTTAATCTAAACTCAGGCTGAGATGCCACCATCCTGGCCCCTCTTTGCAAGTGGCCTCATGTAACTTCACATCCAGCAATCCATCCAAATACCCTCCCTTCAATTTACAGGTGAGCTCAGTGGAGGTGAAAAAAAATTTTGACACTTGTACAAGGTCATGCTGTACCTCACTCAGAAAAATATCAGGGATTCTGTACTTGTTGACCTGTACCTGAAGGCTAGGCTCTTTCAAGCGCTAAATCAAGTAAGTGTGAAATCATATGAGTGCATTGAACTTCCTTTTACCTTTGATGAGCAGTTCTCTCTCTGAACACCTCAAAAGTTCAGATGGAACTTAAAAGCTGCTCAGTTACCTGACATCATGTACCCTTTTGAGGCTGAACAAAATGGGTGGGAAGAAAAGAGCTACTAGGAAAAACACTTGTCTCCAGAATATAATCAGCTTGGCATGGGACCAATAGGCTACCGAAAACATCAAGCGCTGGGAAAGCTGAGCCAGAGAAGCAGAAGCAGCACATGCGAGGACAGGAAACGTCAAATAAAAGGTGCAACACTCTGTAGAGAGAGTTGACTGTATTTTGTATTTTAAAGAGGGTCATTATTGTGGTCTGGTAAGAGAATACCTGCGAACAGCACGTAAGCCTTTGCCTCATGAAGTGCCCGAGAGCTCTGCCGGCGGCAGGGGCTCCCTTCTCCACGTGGCCCGGGAACGCTCGGTGTGCCCGGGGTGGGCACGTGTGCCAGGCTACAGCGGCTCTGCCGAGCTCACCGCTGCTGGCGCGGCCCGGAGCGGACCGGACAGGGCGGGCGCCGGGGTGGGGACCGCTGATTTTTGTAGAGCAGGGCGGCAGCAGCGGGTGGCGGGGGGCAGCGGCCGCCAGCCTCC
>VZRL01000176.1:205254-224809 GCA_013397895.1 Origma solitaria
CGACCATGACGGTGTTCCGGCAGGAGAACCTGGAGGAGCACTACGAGACGGGGGAGGACCTCGGCAGGTGGGTGCGGGCGGATGGAGCCGCGGCCGCTGACCGCGGAGGGGCACGGGGCGAAGGCAAGCTCGCACCCGCTTTGCCAGTCTAAGGTGCCCGAAGACGGGAAAGAGAGTTGGATTTGAAGTTACCGCGTCTTTGCCTTTTAAATACGGGTCTGATGGGATTATTGGACCTGGACAGTTCCTCAGTGGTAGCCGCTCGTCTTGCCGCCCTGCCGGGTGCTGTGCGGCCGCAGGGGCGAGCCTGCTGCGGGCGGCGCAGCTGTGGCGTTGCGAGGCTCGCTGCTGTTCGCCGGGCGGGGAGCTGGGAACGGGCTGGGCTCGAAGGAGAGAAGTTTGCATTGTTCATAGTGTGAAGAACTGCATTTGTATTGCGTGTTGGATTTTTCTTTAAGAGGGGGATTTAAGAAGTGAGAGAAGAAGATCTGTATTTTGTGATACTACTGGGGTGAAGATCACTGTCTGGGTATTGCTGTTGGAGCTGGAAGTCGGATTAAGGGATGTGAGCACAGCGCTGCAGATGCAGAGCTCCCTGCTTGAACCTTGATTCTTGAATGCTGTGTAGTTGCAAGCTCCTCTGAGCTCACACTAGTCATGCCATGGTTTTTCTGTGCTTTCCTTGTTTTAAAGCTGTTAAAACACTGAATTGTGTTACATGCGAGTCTTTCTCATCTTCTTTCCCCCTTCTTTAAGGAGGAATCCAGTGGTATTCTAGCACACCAGTATGGCAGAATCCTTTTCTAGTGTTCATCTTGGTGATTTTAATCCACAGGATCAGTGTTCAATTAACGCAGGGCATTCAGTATACGTGGGGCAGATGCTCCCATGTCGACCTGTGTATACCTTTCTAGTGAAGGGGCCAGTCATAGCAAACGTTGTGAACAAGGTACTCGAATAGGCAGGAAATATAAAAATACCTCATGATTTCTTAAAAAAAAACCCCAAAAAACCCCACACCCAAACCACGACTAACCAACCAAAAATTCCCCCACATTACAAGTAGGTTAATTGCACTGTATTTCAAATAAAATTCATCCCATCTATATACAAGTTTGTTGACGTGACTTGGTGATGAGATGTACTTATATTAAGATGTACTTATATTTCCACATAGTGTTCTGGGTAGGCATTTTCATACATCTGGAATAACATTCTGTGTTAGACTGTGAAGCAATATTAACTTACTGGATAACTTGATAGGAAGATGTGTTATCATGCTGAATTGAACCTTTTTTTTTTGGGCACCTAAAATTGCTTGATTTGATTTCCACTGCTTCTGACAAGAATACATAGTGTTCCAAAATTCAGGTTTCTGGACTCCTAAAAATAAAATTATTGTTATGCTTACAGGTACTGATACATGATTGATTTTATAGAAGTAATTAAAGGCAGATATATTGTGGGATTTTAAGGCTCTTCAGGCAGAAGACAATGTCAATATGCAAGTTTAGGAAGTCTTAAGGTTTATGTAACTTCTCTTGGTTTTGTTTTTTTTTAAGAGGAAGTGTCAGTTTAATGTTTGGCCTCTATTAGATATTTATGAAATGGAACAATTGCCCTTAGGCCAATTACATAAGAAATGTTTAAATATATGGAGTTTTTTTCCCAAATAAGTGTTCTTTGGAAGTCACATGTTAGCTCCAGAACACAGCAGTGGAGTGCAGGCATTTCATTTTTACAGTATGGGAAGAGCAAACACTGAAAACATTAGGTAGTAAAAGAACAACCAAAAAACCAGAACAAATCGAGGGTTTCAAATTGGCAGTGTTAGGTAATGGCATTCAGTTTAAAAATGGTATATTCATTTGATCAGTTACCAACAGGGTATTAAAATGCTGAGGGGTTTATCCATCCTAATGCTATATAAGCTTGGCATGCAGTCTAAACCTATAATGTTTTATGAATTTCAAAAAATGTTAAAATCTACTCTAGTTTTCACTTGAAAAAGAGTAAAGAATTCTAAGAATCTCATCATTTTTATCTACTTTGGTGAGAAAATACCAGTGGATGGTAAAACATTGTGAAATGTTTGACAGAGCCTTTGCTTTTAAAATGAAATATAGTTATTTAAAAGGGTCAAAACTTTCACATCAACATCATTTTAAGAAACCAGGATTATTCCAGTGCAAAATATTGACATAAAATCGTGAGAGTAAGCAAATCTCAGGATAGTTGTTGTATGGTTTATTGCAGTGGTGTTTTTAACTTCTTTTTGAACTTAAATTCCTAGGGTTACATGAAATACTTTTTTGTTGATCTGTCACTTTCCATTCCTCATTTACCCCTTAGTAGGTTTCCAACTGTTAGGTTTGCATATAAATGTAGTTACCCTGAGGCTTAAAACTCAAATAACAGTGAATATTGAAAACACCTTTGACTTTAAAATTTCCTGTATTCCTTTGGGAACCCAAATTGTGAAGTAATACTTCAGCTAAGCATAATGAAAGGTTCTATTTTGCAAAATCAATCTATTTTTCCATGTCTCGTGGAAGAATGGTTTTATTTCCTCTCACTTAGCTGCAGACATGAAGCAAACAAGGTGAATAAATTAACAGGTGAATTTTTATTGATAGAGTTGTGTTTGAATAAAAAGATCTTTAAGTTCCTAGACCAACCTGCCTTTTGAGAGAGCTCAGTGAAGATGCAAATACTGAGGTATTTCAATAATATTCACCAATTTCCCTTGTAAATTTTTAAGTCTTTGTTACACTGTAATACTTCTGACAGTAACTAGGATAAAAAAATCATTTGAATAAGAAAGGTGTCTTGAAGAAAGCAAATGGGCTGTGTAAATGAAATTTGCGATGGATGGTAATAAAGGAGGTTTAGGTATTGCTTAGCATAAAACCTAAGGTTGTTGGAAATAAGGAGAAGGGATGATATTGTGTCCGGGCTAAAAAAAAGTGTTATCTAGTTTTCTGGTATTTTACCATGTTTTTGCAGAAAAAGTAATAAACAGTCATAGTCCTAGTGTTTAGTTAATTTTCATTTATTCCTGAGGAGTATAAGAAAAAAGAAATTTGGGACTGTGTATACTGACAGAATCACTGTTATTTATTTTTCTTGCCCATATGTGATTTCTTCTGACAAGTTCATGGCTGTTCAGGTTGGTTTGTCTTAAACCTTTGTACCAAAGCAGTCTTGTGAGACTTATGGATCTAATAGCATCTTTAGAACATATAGGAAAATTGCTCTTGATTAATGTATGTTGCATTGCATACATTTTTTTTTGTTTTCCATCTTACAAATTTGAAATTACATGTGTTACTTGTTCAGATGCAGGCTACCTACAGATGCATTAAGTCATCATCTAACCATGAAATTTCAAGAGGTGGTAAACATTATCATGGAAGAGCAACAAATTTGCTAAAAGCTGTTTTGTTATTTTAATTCTGTCTGCAGTTGCAGGTGGTGTGACTGCGCATTTTAAATACCTTGCTGCAGTGCTTTTACTTCAGTCTGCCCAAAAGTCAGGAATTCAAGTTCAGCAGTATTAAAAACCTCACTATGGTGAGCAAGCAAGTAAAGGCTTTCAAACCACACCAAACTTTTCAAAGTGTGTTTTTACTTCCCTTGACTGGCCTTGCTTGGGAATTCATACAGAATTGTGAGAAAAGTGGTCTTGCTTAAATAATTTGAGGGAGAGCTGTCCAAAGTTGTGGTATAAATACATACTGTGTTTGTCTGTGTGAATTGAAACCATTTTGTTCCTGGTCTTATAGACAGGTCCTTCCTTTACCCCCTACACCCACATTTGTTTTTTTTGTTGTTTTATTTCCTTCAAGCTTTCATATGCTTTCTAAAAGAGATGCAGACTGTTAAGGTAAAGTTTTGGAATTGAAGAATGGTATTTGTGTTGCACTGTGTTTCACAATTTTTAGACTCTTGTTGATTCAGAAAATAGGAAGAGGTATCTAAGAGTTCTGAATGTCAAGCTTGTTTCAACCTGTTGGACACGCTAGGGAAACACTTGTAAATTGTTGAAGGAAAGCTACACTGAATCTTGCTGGTTTTGGAGGCTGCTCTGTCTCTCTGTGATAGCTCACAAAGCAGAGATGCTAAGAGTAAAGAGCAGCAAGCTAACCCTGCTACCTAATGTACCCAATTGCTTTATCAGTTGTGAGAGAAAAATGCAAAGGATAACTTGTTGGAGATGCTGATAAGAGAAAACAGCTGTGCAAATATGTACTTACATTCTGTAAAACACTCCTCCACCTTTCAGAGTTGAGTGAAAGGATTATTTTTTTATTTTTTTCCCTGCGTAGTGGAAAATTTTTTCCATAGTAAGCAGGGAGTATGTAGACTGAATATACAAGTTGACATATATATATATATATATATACATATATATATATGTATGCATACATGCATGCATGTGTGTGTTTTTGATTATTCAGATAGCAGTTTTCAGTAGCACTGCTTTTTACAACTGCAGAGGCTGCCTGTCATCTATCCAAACACCATAACTGTAACTACATTTCACTTCCATGTTGGGAGGAAAGTAAAAACACCAAAAAACCCCAAACAAACCAACTTGAATGGCAACCAGAATTTGACCTTCATGGCACTTTTCAGGCTTGACAACCTAAGCTAATCTTGCTAACTAGCCCGCATATTAAAATTGTGTCAGTATTGTCAGGCTCTGTTGTGAGATTTATAGGATGTGAAACTTGTGTCAGGTGATACTTCTTTCAAAATGGGCACATTTAAAACTCATGACAACCATCTTTAATATTGTTATAGTGTAACATATTTTCCTATGAATTGTCAAAAAGTCCTATGGGGGAGGGGAAGCAGCAATGTGCAAGATGGTCTCGTAAGGGTGAAAGTGTTGCATGTAAGCTATAAAATTTTTAACGGGCATACATTGAAATTTCCAGTTTCTGTTCCCTTGGGTTTTCTTTCTGTAAGCTCATCTCCATTGCTTCATTAAAAGGCATGTGTTAACCTTCCTTCTCATACAGCAGTTAAATGGTTAAACTCTGACGAAGCAGAAGGTGCAGACCTCTGCAGTGCCATTTCCTGTGTTGCTCGTATGAGCACAGTGATAAATACGGCAACTGTGTAATTCACTGTTTTTATAACTACTTTATGCAAATTTTAGTTGTACGTGATAATTAGTTAAATTGAGTGGACTATGTGAGTTTTTCAGGGAAGAAGACCTCAGAAAGAGCTCTGAAAATGTTGACGACAAAGCCCCAGTTTGATCAGGAAACCTGGTTGTTTGGTGTCTTTGTGTGCTCTTTTGTTTTTATTTGAAGAATTGAAAGTTGTGTAGTTCAAATTACATCAAATAACCCTTTCTGTGCTGTTTGTGAACCATGCACATATTTTATCAGTCTTGTCAACCCTTGGAGGAGAAGTTGGTTTTTCCACGCTTGTTTGTAAGTCCTGACTTTGGTGGTTGCATGGATACTGAAAAGGAAGGTTTCTTAACTGGAAAGCAGGGCTGTAAAAATTATGTGTCTCAAGTCACTTTGCCTCCCAGACGTGCCTCCAAGTGTTTCCTTTTCACAAATGCACAATAACCTGCAAGCTGCTGATTGCGCAGGCTGCAAGAACTGTCACCATACAGTGCCACTGGTGACAATTGCTGCTGTATAAAATGTGCTGAGAGGTTTGCTTCGTGAAAAGCACAAGAAGTGCTGATGCTTTTTTGGGTATACTTACTTTATACTTGGTCCTACTTACTTTATTTCTCTCTCTGGGGGAGAATAATGACTGCTTTGTATGTCTTTTAAAATATAGTGTAATAAAAACTAGAGCTTGCTGATTATTCTGTGCTTTCAGTTTAAATCCACAAATCTTTGTAAATCTAAACTCATCAGGAAGCAGATAAAAATGCTTGTCTGATTTGTTTTTTTTTTTTCCCTAGCCTGGCTCAGTGAGGCATGATCAGTACCAGAGCAGGCATGTTAGGCGTGTGCTGAAACTTCGCTCTTTCCTTCTGGGCTTTCTGGATTTGTCCATCTGTGTTTATGGGGGCTTTTTTGGTGTTTGTTTTTTTCCCTCCCAATTTTGTCCCTTTACTGATATTTGAGTATGTCAGTTTTTCTGCTGGAACTGTGTGTTCTGAACAGAAGTTGGCCCCTTTAGCCTAGGAAGGGGAGGCTGACACCGCCTTTTCATGAGAGCTTTGTTCAAAGCCTAGGCTGCACCGTTGGTAGTTGAAAGGATCAGTATCTCTTTCCTCTACTGTGTGTTTCTGTGTAGGTTGTTTTGTTTCTTTTTTTGGGTTTTTTTTTAAATGTAGGGCTGCTGTCAAAGGGGAAAAATACCCCACCTTATATGTAATTTATGGCAGTTGCGCACTCTTAGATCAGATGAAAGCACTGTGAAATCTCAACCTACACGGAGGTGCGATTGCCTCCATAAATCTTCTTCAAGTTAAATATGCAGGAGAGATGGAGATAAAGAGTCACTTTACTACAAAGACGGAAGAACATAAACTGACAACAAGGAAGTTTAAGCTGGAAATTAGGAGAACTATGGGTGGTGCAATAGTTCTGGAGTAGTCTTCATGAATGTTTGTTCAGTTAGAGGTATTCAAAGCTACACCAGTTTTTGGAGGAGATTGCGTGTCTCTTGTGAGACCCTGGCTGAATGTCCAGGTGTCTTCCTGTTTTTACCTAGCTTGGTTAGCAAAACCGAACAACTTGTTGATACAATTTTCTATTCTGGAGAAATTATGCCAGTTAAAGCAGTAGCTCAGCAGCTCATTTCCTGGATGGTAGTGGCTTTGTAGGAGCTCTGCCTCAGATAAAACTTTTTTCTCAAACTGTCTTTTGACCCCCTTGCAGGAAGATAGGTCACAAAAAGGAGCATTATCCACCAAGCCAGAACAGCATTCATTGACTTGCCAGGCAGTGTAGCAAGTCATTCTTAACTGTGATGAGTTCATGGCCGAGATGGGTGGAAGGTGAGAGAGAAGTGTAGACAAAACCTGAACATCTTCAAGCCTTTACTATTTTGCTGCATATTTACCTTATGCAGTGAATTTTGGCATAACAAGTGTCAAACTTTGTAAACTGGGTACAAAGGCTGGTGCAAGGAGTCTGACATAGGTGATGTTGCTAAACTTGGAGATCTGTCTAGGAGGTGACACAGGAAGAGTGCAGCCTGTACATTTTGGTCAGTTGTTGGGTGACATTCCTGTTGGTTTTGGTGCAGTTATGGAACAGACTAATGACAGAGATGAATTGTAGGGGCAGGTATCTCACCATATCCTTGCAAACCTTGCTACATGCTCCTTTGCATGTTACTTGCAGGTCTTGCCCCTCCATTTCAAAGAGATTGCTGCGGTCCTCTTCTAAAGTGAAGAAGAGATGTTAAGCTAAGGTGGTGAAGCTGTGGTAAGAAGCTTCTTAGGAAAGAAGACTTAAGACTTCGGTACATTTAGCCTTGCACCACTAACCTTGGAGTGGTATGATATTTTTAATACACTGGAACAATTAAAATGGGGAAACAAAGAAACTTTGAAAATTAGATTTACATTTACAGTTTTCACAAATGGTTCTGCAGGCTGGAATTAGAAAGCTGCTTGCCTCAAGGAAAATGACCTTATAAGACCTGTTGAAATGCGATCAGTGTGAACAGGGAATCTAAATTGTATCAACATTGAGCTTGTAAAATTAAAGGAAAGAATTGCATGATACTGTTCTGGAAAAGGAGAAAGCTGATAAGTCATTGTGGATATCTTGGATCAGTTTGAACACTCTCTTTCAAAGTTTCCAGGCATATTGTAGCCCTTGAGGATGTTGTCCTGTTGTACTAAAAGTGTGCTATTATTGGTGTGTTGGAATTTTGTGGATTCTTTAGGTTGTGGCACACATTGATGATAGAGGGAATATCTTGTAACAGGTGCTTTTCACACAGTCCCGGAATAGTTCATGTGGTTTAGGATTGCTGTAAAAAGCTACACTGAGTCACCCACATGGTGGTCCGCAGCCTTATTCTCTGGGTTTTAGAAGCTTAATTTCCTTCCCCTTATTCCCTCCTGTTTGTGTAAGCTGACATGCCAAACCATTTGTGCTTCTAGGGGCAGTGGTGTTGAGGAGGAAGTGCTGTTGTGTGGCAGCCCAGACCACATGGGTGCCTTGACCACCAGCAGCAGGGACCCTGTGGTGCAGTGGAGTGCCACTCTACCAGAGCAAGCCTTCCCCATCTGCTTGCAGGTGCAAGTTTCTGTTTGTTGTGAAGCTTGGATGGTCTTGCCTGTATTTAACTGAAAGAAAAACACCTTACTGGGTGGTCATAAACATATGGGGAGACATCCAAAGCTCTGGACATTTCATAGTGTAAATTACAACTGTTTTACATACTGATTAAAATGTATAGTTTGAGTTTTCTTCTGAATTATGCTGAGGAGTGAGGTTTTGGAAATGATAAAAATTGTTCGGGACAATGGCATTTGTCTGTGCACTTCTTGCCTGAACAGGATGCTATGAGCCTGTAACTGAACCAGTGTACTGGAAATATTTTATTTCCACTATGTCTTTATTTGTGAGCAATTAATGGTACTTTTCTAAATTTTCGCAAGCTACTTTCAGTCCTGCTTTTTCTGCCTGGTATATAAATTGGCTTCTGGGCTCTTGTACCTTTCCTCAGTGTTCTTTCAAGTTTCAGTGGTTGTTCTAGATTTGAGGTACTGGCTAGTTGTGCCTATAGAAGTATGCACTTAGATGACCTGCTTTCATGCCATGGGAGCTGATAGCAGAGGGACATTTTCCCCAGATCAGTCTATCAGACCTGTAGTGTTCTGAAGTTGTTACTAAAGGCTGTTCCTGTTCTGGAATCTGGTGACTTTTAACTCCTATGTTAAAGAGAGAAGGGGTATGGAGACTCTTGTCTCTTCTCTCCTATTCTCTCTGCTGAGGTGTTTAGAGAAGAGGATTGAATTTCCATGCTGCTATATTCCTAAAGGAGACTACAAATGCCAATGCATAAAACTTCAAAACATGTGTATCCTTTGTGGTGTGTGTTATTCAGTACTGTGCTTACTTTGTTTAGCTATATAGATATAACTGAGTGCAGCTAATATCTATGTTAACTGATAATGCTGTATTCTGACATGGTTTACAATTAAGTTATTCTGCCAGGTTTAATGGGTGACAAGGTGTGTGGTTTTCTCCCTTTATCCACAGAGGAAAATAATACTAGCATGTGTCTTGTTTGGGTCCTACAACTTTGAGGCCAAGAACTCAACATTGAATGATTCCATCAACGAGACTGGGAGTTTATTATTCTATAAGAAAAAATGTACATGAGAATCTTGAATGGTAATAAATTTTAGCTTTCTTTTGATACCTCTCTTCTTGCTGACTCAGACTCCTTTATTGGGACACTTGGCTCCTGTTACCTTTAAGAAAGGTGATGCAGATGTAATCCTAGAGGTAGACACTTCAACTTCTCTCCTTCAGCTTTCTTTTTCTTTCAGGGGCTTTGTTTTGTTTGCTTTGGGTTTTTGTGTATGAGTTTGTGTTTTGTTGTGGTTTTTATTCCCTGCAAACATAGACTTCAAACATTTTGGTATGGGAGCTCTGACTTTGTTGGTGTATGTCTGGCAGTATTTTCTTATCTCCATGAGCAGGGCCATCTGTGTAGAATTGCCATTGATTCCCTGGGAAAGGAAAACACGTCAGGGAATCACTTAGTTCCTTATGTCTCATCTTTTCTCAGGGCTTTTTATTTGAAAGGGCTTTCTGATACTATTTACTTCACATTCTTGCCTAAAAGAGGGATATCTCTTTTCCTGGTTTTGCTGCCAGTTATAACATTAGGTGAAGAATGAACCATTCCAGATTCCATCTTCCAAAGCTGGTCTACTTCTGCTGCCCCTTTTCTTCCTCTAGAAAGAAGCCTTTACATTCCTGTTCTCCTAAGGGTGTGTTAGTTCCTGGTCAGTGCTGCATGTGGCCTGCCAGTCCACCCTGTGTGGCTAAGCCAGCCTGGTGCAAGGGTCAGTGGATGGGCTGGTCCTGTCCTCACCCACTGAGCGGCATTCTCCTGTGCTAGCACTGGCACCATCCTCAGCACAGCCTGGACGCAGGAGGGGATTACATATTGAGCTCCCTGAACTGGGTCAACATGGGCATGTCAGACAAGGATCAGTGCCAGCCGCCGGCGCGGCATGGGAATGCACAGCCAGTGGGACGGGTCAGCCTCTGTTTGTGACAGACACTGGCTCGGTGTCCTAAACCACCCAGTAAAGCCTGCATCCCCTGTGATTTGTGTCAGCGCCGTGCAGGTGGGTCAGCGAAGACCGTGTGGAAGAGCTGCTCTCAACTGGGAAGCAAAACCTGTGATTAAGGCTGGACAATGGGAATGGTGACAGCACAGTCTGAGTATGTTTTCTTGTGGCAGCAGCCATAGCATAGCCAGACAAGCCCTCCTTTACACAGGGGTCAGAGGGGACAACCTGGAATTTTTTTTAATTTTTTTTTTTTAGATGTTCTAAATTCCTAAGTGCCAAAGCTTGTCTATGAATAGTTGTGAATAAAAGCTGAAGATCTGGGGAAGCAGACAATTACTTGGGTGCAAATAGCAGCTCATAAAACCATAATGTATATGGAAGTTACTAAGGTACTTACCATGAGAGTCGTGTTCATGACAAACTGCTTTGTTTGTAATGCCTTACCGTCTTAAAAAGCTGCCTTTAAGTCAAGAAAAATCAGTGTTTTAATCACTGACTTAAATGATGTGCTTATAGCTCAGTGAGTTTATTACATATTTAGCTAACTTCAAATTAATAACTGGAGGAGAAAATCCAGAATTTTTCTACACAAAGAACTACGCCACCATCTTCTGTGGAGCATAAGGAGGTTTTTTGTTTCTCCTTGTGCTCTAATACTGAAAAGTTAATGACACCTGTGGATTTTAGTGATTCTTCATACCTGGAAGAAATAGAAAGTGACCAAATATTCAATATTTTCCATATTTTTAATTTGTATAATTTCTGGGAAAACTTGAGTCATAACCTGTCTGGGGCTTTGCAGTCCATCCTCATTTCTGCTCTCAATGATCTGATTTCACCCTTTTCCTAGCAAGTGTTTGAGCGAGCCATACTCTATGACTGTATTAAATTATTTTTTTCAAGTACACTGAAATAAACATTTTCTTACATTAGCATTGTTTAATGTATTTAACAGGTGCAGCTGTGCTGTAAAGGTGATGCATTTCTGGGTTTATATTTGTGGCTATTCAGCACATACCTTTCAGAGTAAAAATCTGCTTAGGAATACAGCTTACAGGCACAGTGCTATTGCTTATGATGATGATAGGTCATATGCTATAAAACAGGAGTTCCTGAAAAGGTGAAATGAAGGAAGGCTGTTCACTGTGATGAAACAGTGGATCACACAAGTGAGGTGATAATGCATTATCATTAATGATAAGCATTATCACTAGAGTTTTCTTCCCCAGCCTGAAGGACAAACACCCACTCAGGCATGCTTTAGAAGCCATTGCTGAAAAGAGAGTCATGTAACTCAAAACACAAGTTACAAAATAGCAGCCAGAACAGTCTTTAGCATCACCACAATCAAATAAGTGGCTCATATGTTTTAATATTCACACCAGGCTCCTGGTTGAGATTTTTGGAACAAGCGATAGCTGAGCTTTTACAATCAGTTCCGAGTCAGACTCATGTCACACGTGTCTTTTAACATTTAGCTAGATTAACTTATGATTTAATGTTAATTGCTGAGCTGGTTTACAAATTTTGCGAAAAGTCCAAAAGAAGGGGAAAATTAAGTACTAAATAACAGTAGAAGCATTAAGACTCTAGTTAAGTACTTGCAAGGCCTTAAGTAGAGGAGGGAACTGCTGAGTTCTGTATTTATATGGGTATGTACTTAGGCATTGATTCTTAAAGTACCTGTATGCGTACATGTACTTTTTAATACCATGAATGGCAGTTGCTTGAAAATCTGTGGCTTTTTTTGCATTATCTCCCTTTTTTCTTTTTTGGGGGGCATTTTCGTTTATGTTATAAATGTAGTTATTACTTCCAACTGCTTACAAGAGGGAGTACTCCACTTTTCATAGTATAAGATAATTTCTGAAAAGGCTTTAGCAGATGTGCACGTATTCAGACCAAATGGGTTTCTATAAGCTCCAGCCCAGGCATCATTAATAGGAAATGGCTGACATATTGCTGTCTTGGAAGTTTTACAGCCATACACATTCCTCCACCTTATACATTAAATACCACTACATTTTGACATGGACTTCACATCAATATTGTAAACTCCTGTGTCTGTGAGTAGACTTCAGTCAGAAGTGTTTTCTCAAGTGCTATCCAGCTCTTCACGTTCTGTAGTTTGACAACACTTAAGTACTTTTATTAAGGCATTTGAGGAATAGGAATATCTCACATTTTCACTTTTGTTTTTTTACCATCCTCAAGTTTTACCTAGAATCATACATGTGTTTAGATTGACTTCACTCTCATACTGATTGTATTCATCTTATATTTGTCATGTCACCTCAGGGAATTATTTTTCTTCCCACTGTTACTGCAAAGGAGCAGCTCCAGATTCCTCTAGAACAGGTCAGTACTTTTTGCCTTTTAGCAATGCACGTGTCAAAGATTAGTGACTCAGAAGAGTCCCTTGAGAGAGAACCACAGAACATCAAGATTCAGTCAATCTAACACTACATTTCCTTTTGGGAAAATGGGAGAGACATGGGAGTGTGGCTGTAAAAATGTGGTGTAGTACTGCTTTTGTCTGTATGGTAGAAAGTTAAAAGCTCCTGAGCTTTGCAATATTGCTTAGTCTCATATTAAAAAGAAAAATGTTTTTAAAAAATTAACATAGCACATAGATGACTGTAAAGAACATCAGCTTCTCAAACTGTCTGTATAACGTCTGTGCAGTAATAATCACATTTAACTATATTAGATGAAACTTAAAATGTAATCATGTGGTAAAAAGAATTCTCAATAAGGAACCATGAAAAAATGTTTATCTCCTCAGCAGTGAAAAGTTTTAGAGCTCCTTAAATGTGGAAGTCACAGCCTTCAGATATTCTGCTTTTGCTTACAAATAGCCAACAAAGTTGTTTTTTTTTTCTTTTTGCACCCTCCTTCCCCTTGATAATGTAATTGCTGTTCCTACTAGGCAGTAACTGAATTGCACAGCATAAAAATAATGTCTGACCATTACTCAGTCTTTTGTATAACGTTTCAGCAACATCAAAAACTTGCATTTCTTGTCTTGTCTACTGGCACAGTGACAAGCATGCATGTTTGGTGTTACCCAGACTGTACAAGTGAGTGCGGAATGGATAATATGAAACTGGAGACAGAGCTGAATTGTTTATATGCATACAGGAAGCAGGGAAGGTTTTGTCTCTGCCTGTCTGGTGTTTGTCTCTCGCCCACCTATTCAACTGTTCAAAGCACTAGAAAAAGCAGGAAAGAGAATTTAGTCTTTGGCTACTTTCAGAAGAATAATTCAGTCAACTTCCTACAGCCATGTGTAAAGCTGTTAGTATGTCTCTGTTTCCTATCCGCAGTAATCCATGGGTTTCCAGGAGAATGGAATCATCAAATGCTTCCAGCTTTTACAGTGTGCCTTTTCTTCTGAACATCTGCTGCCAACACAGACCCAGAGTACTCTACTCATTCAAATTTGCATTCCAAAACCTAAATGTGAATATAAGAAAAAGAATCTGACATCAGAATTCCTGCTTATGCAAAATAATTTTTTTTTTTAAAAGAAGAATTACAGAACTCTGCAAAAGTACGTAATATCTCTTTGTTCTGGTTAAAAGTAACAAAAATCTGCTTATTTGCCTGACAACTAAGCCACATCAATCCATTGACAAAAGTGTAATTTAGAATGAACAAGACAGTACTGGTGAACACATTGATGTGAAGAAGTTCCTTTTTGTTTCTGTGTACAGCTTGTAACTTGGAACACTTTTTCTATTTGTACACAGATGCCAGTTTTTCAGTGCCAAGAATGTTGCTTTCATACACTATAAAGTTCTAGCAACAGTACAAGTCCTCTTTCTGGCAAGGGCTTTGTATGTGCTTGAGAGATAAATCCTTCTTTTCTGCTTCATCTCCCCTCCATGCTTTCATTCCTTGACCTTCAATTGCACTAAACTAATTTTCAAGAGCACAGTTTGACCTAATTGCTTAGCAGAGTATGATCATGGAGAAACCCATATATTGCCTGATAACCCTGTGGTCATAACTTCTTCAAAGTCATGTGCTCCTTTGAAGGAAGACCTCATTGATTGGAGGGAGGGCTGTGTGCTGGTGCTGTCTTTAGAGGATTTAGCAGCTGCAAGATCTTCCCTTTCTTTCGTAGTCTGAAATACCATTGCCATGCCACCTTTTCTTCTTGAAAAACCTTATCCTTCATGCTCCACAGCACTTCAGAAAGACAAACTCTTGACTCTGTGCCAGATCAAGTCATGGGACCATATCTTCCCCAAATGGAAATTGCCTAGGTGTGGGTTACTGCACATTGTTTCTTAGAAGGTTTATGTGCAGGCGTAGTGTAAATCTGAAATGCTCTCGTGATTTGGAAGCAGGTAACTAATAAGAGACCAGAAGTCAAAGTAAAGCAAGAGGTGAAATGACCATTTTTAGCCCCCTTGCTCTGAAAACATTCAGATCACGGCAGCAAGCAAATGTAGGAGGAGGAGAAGGGAGCATGATTGCCTCATGTCAGCAGTGCCTTCCTTACCTGCACCTTGCTGCAAACCTTCAGCTGCTTTTTCAGTACTGGTGGTGCTTTCTGTCTAGCTCATCAGGGCCATCTCTAAAAAAACCTGAAGCTGTATGCTGCTGCGAGTGAAGCTTTCATCTGTGGAAACCTGTGTTACCTTGTTCACTACATTGATTAATGTGGGGCTGTGCTGTGAAGAGTCTCTTAATGCACTTGTGGTTTAAGCTGTGTGTAATGGTAACATAAATGGGAGAGTCAAGTGAAGGAATGTTTTCTCTGTCTCCTTTGTAAGGCAGATGGAAATTACTTTCAAGTTCCTTGTGTATGTCTATCTGTACTAAAACAAGTCACAAATTAAGTGAAGGCACAGGAGATTTTCAAGCTAATGGAGTAGCCTAGAGACAGGAAAATTCACTTGCTAAAATAAGGCCTTCACTGTCAAGTGGGAAGTGTTTTAAGATTATTGAAGTTGATGATCTGCAAAGTATGCTGCAAGGAAGAACATAATTGTATTGTAGCTGCTATTGGAGTCATTTTAAAAATAAAATAATTTTGGGATATTATTTTTTATCTTTTCCTGGAGGATTAATTGTGCCTCTCTACTAGATTTTATTGTGTAAATCCTGCAGAATTCAAAGCAGGAGCTTTGAATTGTATTGAATTGTATTTGACCTGTAGCACTTAGTAGTTTCCTTTATGGTGTCATCATAACTGCTTTTTTCAGGAAAAAAGAAAGCTGAGGTGCAAGAGCTCTTCTGACTGTCACTTTCAGTTGAAAGTTAGTATGCAAACTATAATTTTTTTTTGTTTTTGTGTTCCAATATTAGATAATTTTTCAGTCTCTTTTGTAACTTCTTTTAAAAAAAGTTAGGGACAATAACATGACTGCATTTTAAGTGCCATGTGTGTACTGCATGCCATGTGTTGTCAAGGATGTCTTTCCAAATTAGTATTGTTCATTTTATGCAATTCTATTGGTCAGTAATTTATACTATAAAGTTTACAGCCCATCGCCCTTGACCATACAACATTAAGTACACTTGTAGCATGTCTTTTTAGAAGTAATGAGAGGTAAAGGCAGGTGAGAATATATTTATGAGGGAGATGACTTGCTTTTTTTCTTAAAATAAAGGTGGAGGGAAAGAGGACTGTGTGCCTGTTTGTAGAGATATGCAGGGTATAAGGTGGTTGTGTTTCTGTGCTTTTTTTTTCTTCCATTTTTACCCCACATGTAAATTATACTGTTATTGGCATGTTTTGAGAGGTCTAGTGTTTAGTCATCTGCACAAAATTACTTAATAATGAAGTTCTGTTCCTTCACTCAGTTCTCTTGTTCATTTGGGAGGACTATGAATTTTTTTATGACTTTAAACATGTTTCATTTGAACACAGCTTTCTTCTTCTGCTAAGTAATGTTACATTCAATACTGTTTATGGCTGGTAGTTTTTCATATGTTCTCAAGAATGACAAATAGCCGACATAGAGAAAAAGAAGGTTCTTTTGAAACAGTTTCCCAGCTCAGTTAGGCCTGAAACACTTGGAAAAGCAAGATAACATAATGTGATGTTTATTGAACTGAGAACTGATTCCACCCTCTAGGGAAAGGGATGAGCTTTATGGGTATGGTTATGATCACCTGGTTGGTGGTTATAAAATGTGCATGAGAGTGTTTGGGTTGCATGTTCCTGGATGGAGGTGGTTACTGCACATTTATCAGATACACAGTGCAGCCTTATGCTGACATGAGGGCAGGTTTATTCTAGGTTTCACAATAGGTATTTCTAATGGCTTGTCCTTGTGCAGCGTAGAACAGGGTGCTTGCTTTAACAAAAGCAAAGAGGAGCTACAAGTTTCACTTACCTTTTCAGTAGGTTCCCCCTATTTCAAGATTGCACAGGGAAGAAACTGGTTTTGTAAAGCTCAGACCAGGTTAAGTACATTTGACAGCTTGCTTGTGTGCTTAGCTTTCTTTAAAACAATTGTGTTCTACCCATTGTTCTCCCTTCTCTTTCTTCCTCCTTGTATTAAAGTTCAGTTGTTTCTGTACACCATCAGAAGCAACACATCATTGCCTTCTGGTTTGTCTTGGATGTTATCTTTGCTTACATTTGCTTTTTGCCCTCTGCACTTTGGGAGCTATTCAATCTCAACATGATATTCACTTCCTGCTGCCTGCTGGATATTTTGCTTGACTTTATCTCCAAGTGTCAAAATGCACCATGCTGCCCTTAATCACTCAATAAACAGACAGAAGTTGAGATTTCCCAGGATGTTGAAAGGTTGAAAATATCTTCAGTTTTAGTCTGAAAACATCTCCTTTTCCTGTGGTGTGCTTTTAGCCTATTGTTATCTGCCTCAGAACATTGGCTTGTGAGGTAAAAAGCTCACCTTGGTACACAGTGAGTTCTCATCAGCTGACTTTTGGAGTTGCTTTTTTCTTGAAGTTGTAATAGCTGTCTTAATCAAAAGTTATTGGAATATTTTTAAAAAATCCAAAAACCCTAAAACCTCAGTTTCAAAATCAGTCACAAGACAATAGTGAAGCTGGGATCATTATCATCAGAAGACATCTTATAGTGAATTCTTATGCCTATATTAATTTTTAAATTGCTAATTATTAATATTTACCATGGTTATTCATAAGTAACTGATGGAAAATTTTGTTTCTCTGTAGCCATTTAGAATTTTTGTTCTGAAAATTGGACAGTAACGGTTTTTATACAGGGTAGGAAGAAAAGGTTGAGAAAAGAATTAGTGTAAATATCTTAACATTTTTCATATTCTTCAAAGTGCTTTTGAGAGGTCACTAAAGGTCAGTTTACAGTCTCTTCCTTGCCATTTGCAGTAGCTGCATTGCTTTTAAGCAATATAGCTTTAGGTGTTTGGGATAAGCATTCGATTCTGTTTTCTGTTAGAGGAGGTTACACTCAATCTGACTGAAGAACTGTTTCAGAGATGGAGCCATAAAGTGGCTTTTGATGTGCTCATAATGAAGCAACTGTTGAATTAATCACTTTTTTCTTTGGAGACAGCAAAGTTTGTCCTCCATGCAGCACAACTATTCTCTGTGCAAACCTTCCTGCTGAAGTTCCCTACCATTCAAACTGCACATCAATACATTTCTGGGATGAGAAGATTAAATAGTAAAGGAGTATCTTTATTATATTTTGCATTTCTATTGGATTTCAAGTTACAGGGACAGTTGTGGGGTTTGACCATTCTGCTTACTTGAAAGAGCCTCTACAACCATTGCAAGATGGCCCCATTACTCGTTTTCTGCGGAATTTGGGTATAACTTGTCAACAGCGAAAGCTGATGAAAGTATTTCAAGTTAACTTAATACTTTTTAACAGATGGTTTGGTGCTACTGCTGTAAAGTTAGTGTAACAAAGTGTAATCTTTTCAGTTCTATGCTCTCAGCTTCATAGTTCGGGGATAAAATCATCTACAGGGAAAATTTTCTGACCTGTTTTGCATATTCTATTGGTCTTAATTTAAAACCATGAGCTTATATTTAATTTTAGGTGATCCATCTCTGTAACTGTCCTATATAAAAAATCAAATTTAATGCTTCCAGAATAGTATCCCAAATGTAGTGAACTAGCTATAATTTATTTCAGTTTTGTTTCTTAACCTGAGAGTAATTAATTTTCTGTGGTTGAAAGAAACTGAGCAGCCCAGGCTGCAGTGATCCTGCACTGGTGAAGTTTGAAGTTCTTAAGGATATGGGTCAAGTAAGGGGTAAAGTTAGGCTCTTGATATTTAGGAAAGCAAACTCCCAGCTCTTGAGGGAGATAGTCAGTGGGATACCCTGGAGGACTGCCCACAGGAACAAGAGAGAAGAACAGAGCTGGCAGATCTCTAAGGAAATCTTCCACAGAGCACAAGCGCTGGCAATCCCCAGGAAGAAGAAATCAGACAGGGAAGGCAAGAGACAGCATGGCTGAGGAGGGAACTGCTGGTTGAACTAAAGGGAATGAACCAAATGCAGAGGCAGAGGAAACAAGGGCAGGTCAGCTGGGAAGGGCACAGAGATGGGTTCAGTTCTGTAAGGATGGAGGAAGGCCAAGACGTAGCCCCCTCGATAAACAATGCTGGAAAACAGGTAAGAAAGGATGAGGCAAAGGCTAAGGTACTCAACAATTTTTTTGCCTGAATCATCAATGGCAGCCTTCCTTCCCACACCCCTTGAGTGTGTGGACAACAGGATGGGGACTGAGGGAACAAAGTTGCTCCCACTATAAATAAAGATGTGGTCCTGAACCACCTGAGGAACCTAAATATACATAGAAAGTCCATGGGACCTGATGAGATACACCCCAGAGTCCTGAAGGAGTTGACTGATGTAGTTGCAAAGCCCCTCTCCATGGTGTTTGAAAAGTCATGGCAGTCAGGGGAAATCCCAGGTGACTGGAAAAGGAGAAGCATTGCACTCATCTTTAAAAAGGGTGAAAAGGAGGACCCCTGACCTGCTGGGTAGAAAGGGGAGCTGCTGACCTGTCAGCCTCATCTCTGTGTCTGTGAATTTCATGGAACAGATCCTCCTGGAAGCTGTACTAAGGCACCTGGGGGGCAGGGAAATGACTCAAGCCAGCATTGCATCACCAAGGGCAAGTCCTGCCTGACCAACCCAGTGGCCTTTATGTCATGGAGTGACTACACCAGTGGACAAGGGAAGGGCTGCAGATTTCATTTATGTGGACTTCTGTAAAGCCTTTGACACGGTCTCCCACAACATCTAAATTGGAGAGAAATGGATACAAATCTGGTTGGAGGGTCTCGTCCAAAAGGTTGTGGTCAATGGCTC